>WNYA01001211.1:0-13290 GCA_019512145.1 Engystomops pustulosus
CCCCCCCCTACATGTGTACAGGGTGGGGGTATCGCTGCTCACCATCTGGCGATGAAAGGGTTAGCCAGTCAACCAAAAGAAAGTGCAGCGTCCTGAGACCGGGCTTCCATCTGCAGGTCGGTGAGCGAGCGCCATTCTCCGAGCCGCTATTGTTAAATCTTTCATACGCGCTTTTTAGGAGACGTCAGCAGAATCTTTTCCTCTGAAGCCTGAGATGGGATTTTCTTTTTACTGTCGGCATCAGCTTTCTGGGGAAATGGGGACACGGATTTTTATTTTTTTTTTCAAAAAAAATTAAGTTTTGAAGCCGCGTGACAGCAGCGACGTCTTGTGAACTTGCGAGATTTACCTTTAACCGTTGATGGGATGGGACATTGTCACCCGTCACCTCTGCCCAGGAGATCGCAGCGACAGCTTGATGGCTTCACCCGCAGGAGGACGGGGGGGTCCGAGTTCCTCTTAAACCTTCTAAACTATTTATGTCCCACATCGGGGGATTTTTTTTTTTTGCTGATGGCGGCAGCGCGGCGCTTTAATCCCTGGAGGAGCCGCTCAGATTCGTCCTCTAGGGCCGGTTTTTTTTCTGCCGCTCTGCACTTTTTGCAGGACGGCTTAGACTTTGTTTGATCCACAGATTTTTGACAACAATAACACTAACAATAATAACAATGTATCAGCAAATTTGGTTATTTTGTTTAGATTTTTTTTGTTTTTTATTATGCAGATAATTATAATATTAATAATTTGAAATGGATTTCTTCCTGGGGGGAATTTATCACGGTTTATACGCCCGAAAACAAGGTGTTAGCTTTTTCCAAGTGCACAGGAGGTTTGTCCTTACACTGCTGTGCTCTGTTCTCTCTGCAAACAGGTATTGTCCATGGAGATCAATTGTAATCAGACCTTTGTGTATGTTGTTAGTAGCAGCAGGACTGTGATATATAGATTTATATTCCAGGATTGCAGCTTCTCCAAGTGCACTGAGGGGGTGTCCTCACACTGCGGTGCTCTCTGTAGCCTGTGTTAGCTCTGGTGAGATGTGTAATTTGACCTCTGTGTTTATGTCTTAAGTAGCAGCAGGACTGTGATATATGGATTTACATTCCAGGACTGTAGCTTCTCCAAGTGTCCTTACACTGCTGTGTTATTGACTTAAAGGGAACCTGTCACCAGGGACCTCATTTTCACGAAAGACAAATTATAGAAGCCCATCACAACTGCAGTGCAAATATGTCTTTTTTCTTTCTCTAAGCATTTGAATTACAATATGATTGTGTATTATAATTTATCATGCATCCTTACAGAGTCCTCTGTGTAGTCCTAGGGTTTGGGCTTTGGTTTGTATCCATTTCAAAATACAACATGTGACTTGTCTGTGCTGCTCACTCCTCAGTTTTCAGCCCCCACCTTTGTGCTCCTGGAGGTGGAATAAACACTGAATTGTCTCACTACCTCGGAGTGCTGCCGTTTTCTTATGTTTGGATCTACTATGGACTCTGGCTGGTGAGAGTACTGGATAGCACCCTAGACTCTTAATCCTGTGGACTGTGCTGCTGTTTTTGCCTATTTTCTAATGAATCCTACTGGATATCACTCTCTTTACTGTGCACATTTCTATACTGCACATTTACAGGGGAAATTGTTCCTTTTTTTACACTTCAACACTTTCTGCACCCAAATGTTCCAATCCTCCTCATATGGAGCAGAACTTGTGTTATAATGGAGAATAAATCACAGAAACCCACAAAGGTGTCAGATTATAAGGACAATTCCCGCTCCTCCAGGTTCAGGATTGATTTAAGATCTAAGAAACTCGACAGAGAGCAGTATTATAGAGAGCAGTATTATAGCGGATTAGCGGGTGCACGGATGTACATAGGACGAGCGGGGGGGGGGGGGCTGCTAGTACTGTGGGGGAATTTTACAATAGCTGGTAAATATTAGTTGTAGGTATGTATGTGAGGTGTGTATTATGATGTTCTGCAGCAGCTGAGGTGTGTATTATGCTGTTCTGCAGCAGCTGAGGTGTGTATTATGATGTTCTGCAGCAGTTCAGATGTGTATTATAAGGTTCAGCATCAGATGAGATGTGTATTATGATGTTCTGTGGCAGCTGAGGTTGTTTTGTGATGTTCTGCAGCAGCTGAGGTGTGAATTATATTCTGTATTATGAGGTTGGAGATTCCGGGTTGGGTTTCAGTTGATGGTTTCGGAAAGTATAATAGTCACTAAGTGATTGACACATAAGAGGAAAATGCACCTTCCTCAGGATGAGATAAGTGGTGTCCAGGTGCTGCAGCGCCTCTTGTCTCTTTTATATTTTATTTGGTCTTTTTTCTACTAATTTACGCTAGATGTGTTTATTTTAATTTCTAAATTGCATTTATTCTTATGTTTTTAAATCACGTGGGCGGAGGGAAGGTTATATTAACTAGAAGGGGGCCGGCAGGTAATAACTGACAAGGGGGCGGGCGAGGCGAAATATACTACAGGGGGCTGGAAGGCGAACTGTGATTACTACAGGGGCTGGAGGCCCCCTCCCTTTCCCTTTTGCCTCCTACAGCTACCGGGGCTGGCATGGCGATCATACTTACAGGGGGCTGGCAGGCTATATATACAGGGGCTGGCAGGGGACTAATACGACCAGGTGGGATGGCTGAGCTGATACTACTACCATGGCCGGCGGGCAGGGCGGCGATATACACAGGGGGCGGGCCAGGCGTTATACTACAGCGTGGCTGGCAGGCTATATAATTACAGGGTGAGAGGCCGGCTATCTACTCAGGGGGATGGCAGGATATATACTACAGGGGGCTGGCAGGCTATATACGTACTAGGAGACTTGGGTGGCTATATACCTAACAGGAGGGCGGAACGGCCTAGTTATACTACAGGGGGCGACAGGCTTATATACGAGTGGGCTGCTGTATGCAACAGAGAGGGGGCTGGCAGGCTATATACTAAGGAACTGGCAGTGCTATTATTAACTACATGGGGCTGGCAGGCTTATATATACAGGGGGTGGTACAGGAGTACGAACTACAAGGGGGTGGGCAGGCATTTCTATACAGGGGGCTGGCCAAGGCGCATGTAGCAAGACAGGTGGGCGGCGCTGCTATTAACTACAAGGGGGCGGCAGGTATATACACAGGAGGGCCTGGAAGGATATATTCACAGGAGGACAGCGGTGCACGCTAATACTACAGTAATCGGTGCTGGCACCACGCTTAGGATATACAGGGTGCTGAGCACCGCCTATATACAAGGGGGCTGGCAAGCTAATATACAGTGGGGCTGGCACGCCTATATACTACAGGGGGTGGCAGGCTATATACTACAGTGGGGCTGGCAGGTGGTTACAATGACTACAGGGGGCTAGGCATCAGGCTAATACTACAGCGGGGCTGAGCAGGTTAATATACTACAGGAGAGGCTGGCAATATAGGGCGAGCTAGCATTATATACTACAGGGGGGGCAGGCTATTATCCTGAGGCTCGGGCAGGCAGGCAAGTTATATACTACAGGGGGCTGGAAGGCTAATATATTACAGTGGGGCTGGCAGGGCTATATACTACAGGGGGCTGAGGCGATATACTACAGGGGGGCTGGCAGGCTATATACTACAGGGGGTGCTGCAGGCGAGTATACTACCGGAGGGGTGGCAAGGCTTTATATTTTACGACAGGGGTGGTGGACAGGTCGATTATTATGTACAGTGTGGCTGGGCAGGCTGTATATCATGGGCTGCACGGCGATATACACAGGTGGTGTGGCAGTAGGCTATAACTACAGGGGGCTGTGCAGGCTTATATACTACAGTGAGGCTGGCAGGACTAGATCTATCTACAGGTTGCGCTAGGCAGGGCTAATACTACTATAGGAGCTGCTGGCTATATACTACAGGGGGCTGGCTGGCTATACGACTACGGGGCTGACAGGCTAGTATACTACAGTGAGGCTTGCTGTATACTACAGGGGGCTGGCAGGCTATATACTACAGGGGCTGGCAGCATTAATACATGGGTGCTGGCAGGCCTATATACTACAGGGGGCGGCAGGAATATATTGACTACAGGGGCTGGCAGGCGATCTGACTACCAGGGGTCTGGCTGGCAGGGCTATACATCACTACCGGGGGGCGGTCTGGGTGGCTGTATTACTAAGGGGGCGGGCAGGCTATTATACAGGGGCTGGAAGGTATATGTCTTAAAGGGGGCTGGCACGCTATATACTACCGCGGGCTGGCACGACTATATATACAGCGGTGCTGGCAACGCTCTATACTAAGGGGGCGTGGCAACGTAATATACACAGGGGGCTTTGGCATGGGCACGCTATATACTACAGGGGGATGGGGCTATTACTACAGGGGCTGGCAGGTTAGGTTATATTACTACAGTGGGGCGGGCAGGCTAGTAGACTACAGGGGGCCTTGGCAGGTAATATATACAGGGGGCAGGCAGGATAGATTAATACTAGAGGGCTGGCAGTGCGATATACTACAGGGGGCTTAGGACCAACGCTAGATACTACAGGGGCTGGCAGGTTATATACTACCGGGGGCTGCCAGAGCTTATATATACTACAGGGAGTAGCTGGCAGGCTCTATACTACAGTGGGCTGGCAGTGTTATATACAAAGGGGGCTGCAGGACTTATATACTACAGGGGGCTGGCGGCGACTATAGTACAGGGCGGCTGCAGGGGGCGATTGATACTACAGGGGGCTGGGCAGGCTATATACTACAGAGGGGTCACGCAGGTGATATACTACAGGGGGGGCAAGGCTGTATACTACCATGGGCTGGCAGTGCGATATACACAGGGGCTCGGAAGGCGTTATACTACAGGGGGCTTGCTGTATACTACAGGGGGCTGGCGGCGGTATACTACAGGGACTGGCAGGCTAGTATTACTAATGGGGGCTGCAGGCTATTATAATACAGGAGGGCTGCCGTGATAATCTACAGGGGGCACTGGCAGTGATATTATACTACTGGGGGCGCTGGCAGGCTATCTTTATACAGGGGGAGGCTGGCAGGCTAATATGCAGGGGCTGGCAGGTATTACTTGCAGGGGGGGTGGCAGGCGTATAGTACTCCCAGTCGGACTGGCAGGCATATTATACTACAGGGACTGGAGGCGGATATATAAAGGGGGCTGGCGGTGGCGATATACTACGGGGGCGGCTGGCATATATACTATCAGGGGAGCCGGCTAGAGAGCATATACATAAAGGGGGCTGGCCATGGCTTGTATTATTACTCCAGGGGGGTGGCGATATAATACAGGGGGCTGGCAGGCTATATATACAGGGGGCTGCGCATGGCTATGTATATTACACAGGGGGTGTGGACAGGCGATAATGGGGGGGCATGTGACACATGCATTTTCCACGTCGGCTTATATTTGGTCAATAGGTTGTTTGCAATTTTTTTGTATGAGTAAAATTAGGGTTTGGATCTACGGCTCCACCCATACTTGGGTAATTACCGGTAATAGTCCTGGGAAAACTCTTTATGTATTTTTGAATGTGCCAAACCTGCAGAACGCGGAGATAAACCAGGGCTGGTTCCCCCCCTCTCCCCACCTCAATGTGTACAGGGTGGGGGTATCGTGTCACCATTGGCCGATGAATGAAAGGGTTAGCCAGTCAACCAAAAGAAAAAGTGCAGCGTCCTGCGGACAGGGCTTCCATCTGCAGGCGGTGATGGCTAGAACGCGCACATTTAGTCCGAGCGCTATTGTAAGATCTTTCATACGACTTTTTATTAGAGACGTCAGCAGAATCTTGTTCCGGAAGCCTGAGATGGGATTTTACTTTTTACTGTCGGCAATTCCAGCTCTGGGGAAATGGGTGAGGGACACGGATTTTATTTTTTTTCAAAAAAAAATTAAGTTGTGACGCCGCGTGGACAGCAGCGACTCTTGTGAACTTGCGAGATTTACCTTTAACCTTGATTGGGATGGGACATTTCACACCGTCACCTCTGCAAGGAGATCGCAGACGCCGACAGCTGATGGCTGCACCAGCAGCGGAGGGCGGGGGGGGTCAGGGAGTTTCACCAGTCTTCACCTCTAAACTATTTATGTCCCAATCGGCGGGGATTTTTATTTTTGATGTGGCGGCCTCGCAGCGCGGCGCTTTAATCCCTGGAGGAAGACAGGCACTCAGAATTCGTCCTTCTAGGGCCGGTTTTTTTATTTTTTTCTGTCCGATCTGCACTTTATTGCAGGACGGCAGAGAACTTGTTTGAATCCACAGATTTTTGGACAACAACTAAACACAACCATAATAACAATGTATCCGCAAAATTTGGTTATTTTGTTTAGAGATTTTTTTTTGGTTTTTGATTATGCAAGGATAATTATAATATTAATAATTTGAAATGGAATTCTTCCTGGGAGGGAAATTTACACGGTTTATAATCGCCCTGACGAAAACAAGGGTTGTAGGTGCTTAGCTTGATTCAAGGTCGGCACAGGAGGTTTGTCTTAACACTGCTGATGCTCGTCTCTCTGCAAACAGGTATTGTCCATGGTAGTCAATTTAATCAGAACCTTTATGTATTTGTTGAGTTAAGCAGGCAGGTTTACTGTGATATATAGATTTATTATTCCAGAGATTGCAGCTTCTCCAAGTGCACTGAGGGATGGGGTCCTCACACTGAGGTGCTCTCTCTGTAGCCGGTGTTTAGCTCTGGTGAGATGTGTATTTGCCTCTGTGTGTATGTCTTAAGTAGCCAGCAGGATGTGATATATGGATTATACATTCCTGGGGAATGGAGCTTCTCCAAGTGTCCTACAATGCTGTGTTGTTATTGACTTAAAGGGAAACCTGTCACAGCGAACCTCATTTCACGAAAGACAAATTATAGAAGACAATCCACAAACTGCGGCAAAATGTCTTTTTCTTTATCTAAGCATTTGAATTTACAATATGATTGATGTATTATAATTTATCACGCATCTACAGAGTCCTCGTGTAGTCCTAGGGTTGGGGCGTTGGTTTGTAACCATTTCAGTAAAATACAACATGTGACTGAGTGCTGGCTAACTCCTCAGTTTTCGCCCCCACCTTTGTGTCCTGGAAGGTGGACTAAACATGAAGTGCTCACTTACCTCGGGGAGGGCTGCCGTTTTCTTAGTTGGATCTACTTGGACTCGGCTGGGGAGAGTATGGGGATAGCAACCTGACTATTAAATACCCATGTGGACCTGTGCTGCTGTTTTTGCCTATTTTCTAATTGAATCCTACTGGACTTCACTTCTTTACTGGCACATTTCATTATGAGACTGCCACATTTAAAGGGAAATTGTCCTTTTTTACACTTCAACACTTTCTGCCCCCAAAGTTCCAAATCCTCACTCAATGGAGCAGAAACTTGTGTTATAAGGGAGAAGTAATCACAGAAACCCACAAGGTGTCAATTATAAGGACAATTCCCCGCTCCCTTTGTCCCCCAGGTTCAGTACTTGAATTAAGTATAAGAAATCGACAGGAGCGCCAGATTATAGAGGCGTAAGTTAGTAAATAAGCGGATTAGCGGGTGCACGGATTGTTGTACATAGGGTGGACGAGCGGGAAAGAGGGGGGGGGGGGGCTGCTAGTACGTGGGGGAATTTTACAAGTAGCATGGTAAATATTAAGTTGTAGGTAGGTACTGATGATAGTTCGCAGCGATCTGTGTATATTGATGTCGCTGCAGCAACGTGAGGGGGGTGTGTTTTATTATGGATGATCGCAGCGAGGGTGTGTTTAATGATGACCTGCAGCAGTGAGATGTGTATATGATTGATCTGCAGCAGCTGACGCTAGGGTGTATTTAGGAGCGTTCTGCAGCACTGAAAGGACTGCCTGTATTATAAGTCTGAAGCAGTGAGTTGGTATTTTAAGGTTCTGCAGCAGACTGAGGTGTTGTATTAGTGATGTTCTGTAGCAGCTGATGGTGTGGTCTATGAGGCAGTTCGCAGCAGATTGAGTGTGTGTATTGAAGGTCTGCAGCAGCTTGAGGTGTGTATATGTTTCTGAAGAGCTGAGGTGGCTGGGTATTGATGTTCTGCAGCAGGCTGAGGGTGATATATGATGTTCTGTAGCAGCTAGGTGGTTGTATTATGTTCTCAAGCAGCTGAGGTGAGGTGTGGTAGAGACTGATGAGCTGCAGCAGCTGAGGTGTGTATTGTAGGGGTCTGCAGGTGTGTAGTAGTGGAATGATATGCAGCAGCTGAGGTGTGTGTGTATTATGATGATCTGCGCAGCTGAGTGTGTTGTAGTGTAAGGTTATGGCAGTGCTGCAGGTGGGTATTATATGTTATGCAGCAACCGGATGAGGTGTGTATTATGATGATCTGCAGCAGCGAGGTGATTTGTTATTATAAGGTTTTTACTGCAGCGCGAGGATGTGTATTCTGATGTTCTGACAGCAGCTGAGGGTGTGTATTATGATGTTCTGCAGGCCAGCTGAGGGTTTGTATATTCTGCTGTTCTGCGCAAGAGGAGGGTGTATGTATTATGATGTTATGCAGCAGCTGAGTGGTATTATGATGGATTCTGCAGCAGCTCTTGAGGTGTGTATTATAAGGTTCTGCCAGCAGTGAGGTGGGTATTATGATGTTTTGCAGCAGCTAGGGTGTTGTATTATTGCTGTTCATGCAGCAGCTGAGGTGTGTATTATGATGTTCTGCAGCAGCTGAGGTGTGTATTATGCTGTTCTGCAGCAGCTGAGGTTATATTATGATGTTCTGCAGCAGTTCAGATGTGTATTATAAGGTTCAGCATCAGATGAGGTGTGTATTATGATGTTCTGTGGCAGCTGAGGTTGTTTTGTGATGTTCTGCAGCAGCTGAGGTGTGTATTATATTCTGTATTATGAGGTTGGAGATTCCGGGTTGGGTTTCAGTTGATGGTTTCGGAAAGTATAATAGTCACTCAGTGATTGACACATAAGAGGAAAATGCACCTTCCTCGGGATGAGATAAGTGGTGTCCAGGTGCTGCAGCGCCTCTTGTCTCTTTCCTCCCCTCGTCCGTCCTCCATCTTGCCTCCTGCACCCGTGTGACTGATGACCCTCCTCTACCATAAACCAACAATGTGCAGCACCCATCACTCCGCACTCATCTCCCTATTAATATTACCACCAAATTATTAATGGCGCTGTCTGGGCGTGCAGCCCTTACAGCCGAATATTAAGTGGTGACCCCATGATGCGGCCTCTTCCTTGATGTGAGAATCAGTCATTATCCGCAGGTTTTGTAGATTAACTCTTCCCCTGTCATGTGTCATCCGCTCATTATTAATGGATCTTCCCGCGCCTGTGATCACTGGGAGCGCAGTCACATTCATGAGCTCCGCGCTCTTCTTAATATTGATACATCGTTGCCAAAGAAGCATTTATCATACGAGGATGACAGGCGGGCAGAGAGACATGGCCGCCAGTGAGGGGGTGTAGCTGGCGCAAATGGGATTACAGGAAAACTTCCACCCACTCCAGAACATATTGGGGCAGATTTACTTTCCCGGTCCATTCGCGATCCAGCGGCGCGTTCTCTGCGGTGGATTCTGGTCTTCCGGCGATTCACTAAGGTAGTTCCTCCGACGTCCACCAGGTGTCGCTGCTGCGCTGAAGTTCCCCGAGGTCCGCCGGAGTGCACGATCCATTGCTGGGTGAAGGTAAGCGCGTGTCCCGCGACACTTTTTTTTAAAAAATGCGGCGGTTTTTCCGAATCCGACAGGTTTTCGTTCGGCCACGCCCCCTGATTTCCGTCGCGTGCATGCCAGCGCCGATGCGCCACAATCCGATCACGTGCGCCAAAATCCCGGGGCAATACAGGGAAAATCGGCGCAACACAGAAAAATTGGCATAACCCGCCGGTAAAACACTATTCGGGCCCTTAGTAAATGACCCCCATTGGGTCTATAGAGTATAGTCCCATGTAGAGCCATAACCAGTTTCAGGGCCAGCACTTACCTTCTTCTGCTAGCCACTAACCTACGACCACAGCTCCTTGCTACCCGTTGACCACTGAGTCCTACTACCAAAATTATATAAAAGGTTTCAACCAATCACAATCAACTTTACTTAAGCATACTAACCTATTGCTCAGGCACCTTTAAGAAGTTGCCTGAGCAATAAGATTCCCAGGTAACTAGTGTCCTGCAAAGGTGTCAAACTTCTGATTCCTTTGTGATTCCTTTTTGTATACTTTGACCTTTAACTTTTTTTGTGCCATGCACCAGTGTCTCAAGACCTGTCGAGTTACAGATACTTATTCAATAAAACTAAGACTACGACCGAGGAACCAACCTGAGGGCTCCCAGATTTTTTCAGGGGTTGGGGGTCACTGGCACCAGAAGAATATGAAGAGTTTGAGTGTTTTGACCAATCACAGTCAGCTTTACTAAGCTATTGCTCAGGCACCTTTGGGAAGTTGCCAGAGCAATTAGATTCCCAGGTAACTAGTGTCCAAATTTCTGACCTTCTCTTTCATTACACATTTGTGGTTCCTTTTTGTATATTTTGATCTTTGCTTTGCCTACCAACCACTAGTGTTTCAGGACCTGCCGATTTATAGAGATTTATAGACCTAGAGTAAATAATACTAAGACTTCTACCGAGGAACCAACCTGAGGGTTTCCTGAAGCTAAGTCCGGATTCTTGCATGGGGGTGAGGGGTACAAGCACCAGAAGGATATGAAGATTCAATGGGGCTCATATACTAAGGGTCAGCACTATCGTCGGAATACCCGACGATTTCCGATGTGCGCCGCATTTAGAAAATGTTTTTGGTGGACACGATTGGATTTTGGCTTTCACGAGACACATATAGGGGGCTGGGCCATCGGACTATCCGAGGGAGCGACACATGCAGGAACTCGGGCGCACGATCTTCATGAATCACGGCAGATGTGGATTCTGGCGGACAACGCACCTCGGGGATCGCACAGGGACCAGGTAAGTAAATGTGCCCTAATGTGTTATGACTAGAGATGAGCGAGCATACTCATCCGAGCTTGATGCTCGTTCGAGTATTAGAGTACTCGAAACGGCTCGTTACTCGGACAAGTATTTCGCCTGCTCGAGATTGAGCATTTACTTAAGGAAACACAGTAAAGAACACAGTGAATACCGGACGATTAAGGATCATTTAAGTGAAGAACACACTGAAGAACACATTGCAGATGTTTCCGTACATTTGCTAACTTATCAGAAGACATGAGTACAGAAAGGTGTTCTTCACAATAGTATGTGAATAACAATGGGTAAAGGGTCTCCTGCGCTTCTGTGTCTCCTGCGCTTCTGTGTCTCCTGCGCTTCTGTGTCTCCTGCGCTTCTGTGTCTCCTGCGCTTCTGTGTCTCCTGCACTTCTGTGTCTCCTGCACTTCTGTGTCTCCTGCGTTCCAGTGTGCCTGTTCCCGCTCCCATCTGCCAGGACCTCCCGTTGCTGACCCCGGAATGGGCCTGACCCTGCATCTCTGCCGCCTGCCCTGAACCTGTGCCTGGACCCGACCACAAGACTGTCTTCCATTAAGGTACCTCGACCTCGGCTGCCACCGCGGGCTAGTCGCACCTGTGTCCAACCCACTTTGCAGCAGGCTCCGGCAAAGACCAGGTGCCACTTAGACTCCGGTCCCAGGTGTCGGCTAGTAGCATCTCCCACGGTGGTCCAGAGGGTCCACTGATCCCAAATCCTGACAATAATAACCCAATTGACCTAACAGATAGGGATAAGGTGGCCCCAGAATCTCAGTAGACCGCCAGTTTGACTCGTCGTCCATCATATATTTCATTCTTGATGCTTTTTTTTACCTAAGTTTAAGAAACCTACAAAACTCTCCTGATTGTCCTATGAAAAGAAGTATTTTCTGTCCTCATCGTTATCTCACATGAAGAGCCGGAATATTCCGCTCTAGAAATCTTCTTAACCTTCTTCTCATAGAAGACATAATTATCTCTGTATTCCTAATGTCAGGCGGATAAATCCATATGTCCGGCCTCTGTGCGCGGCGCGGTGCTCTTCTCCATGGGCTTCGGATTTCCCAGTCCTCCGGTTGATGCGTCTCTGCCCCTTTCCTTGGCTTTTCCTTAAGCCGAATCGACCAGATGAAGAACTTGTGAGATGCGAGAGCCCCGCACCGGCTTCTCGATAACCTTAATGAAACTTCTAAGCTGCTCAGAAGACGCCGAAGCTCCTGGAGGGAAATAAATAGATACTTCTAAGTGAGTTTTCCCCTTCCTTTCATGATAGCGATCGAGTCAATGTTCTTAAAGGAGGTTCGGCTGACAAAAACCGAGGCTCATCTCCCGGGAGCCGGAATAGGTCACCTGGAGGAGGGGGCAGAGCCGAATCTGCACCTCTTGTCTATAAGCTGCATAAAACATTCAACCTACATGAAGGGTGAGAGTTCTTTGCTTTGTCTGGATAAAGGGTTAAACCATACGGGAACAGAATGAAGAAAGAAGGATGGAAGGAAGTCGAAGAATTTCTAATTGCCCAATGCTGGAAAATGGCCCCTGTGTGGCTTATGCACAATGGAGCAGATTTACTTACCCGTCCCGTCGCGATCCTGTGGTGCGTTGTCCGATGTGGATTCAGGTCCGGCGCGATTCACTAACCTCGTGCACCCAAGTTCCTGCAGGTGTCGCTGCTGTGCTGAGGTCCGCCAGAGTTCACCTTCTTCTTCCTGGTGCATGTGAGTGCTGATCTTGCAACACAAAACCTTTTTTAAATTCTGAGGTTTGTCCGAATCCGTTGGGTTTGTGCGACGACCACTCTCCCGATTTCTGTCACGTGCAAGCCAGCGCCGATGCACCAAAATTCAATCGCGTGCGCCAAAATCCCGGGGGAATTCGGCGCAAAACGGAAATATTCAGGAAACCAGATGAAAGTGCGGTGTTCGGACCCTTAGTAAATGGGCCCCAATATGCCCCCCCCACAATATACTGCCCTTCTATCTGTAAAACGCCCCTCTTCCTGTGACTCCATCAATGTATAATTGTCCCCTCCTGCGGCCCCTAAACTATGTTATCCCTGCTTTTGTGGCCAACATACTGAATAATGCTCCTAATACCTAACACTGGATGTAGGGAGCACAGTGCAAAGCAGTGTGATGAAACTATCTCCCTCAGGACACAAGGAAGCTGCAATCATGGAATTTAAATCCAGATATCACAGTCCTGCTGCTACTAACAACATATCCAAAGGTCTGATTACACATCTCTCCAGGGACAATACATAACACTGGCTGCAGAGAGCACAGAGCACAGCAGTGTGAGGTCTGATTACACATCT
>WNYA01001211.1:14349-84366 GCA_019512145.1 Engystomops pustulosus
CAGTTACAGAACTTTTATAAGTTGCAGGGGTTGACCGTGTTCCTGATGATCTGTATTCCCTGCTCTCTGCAGAAAGTGAATGAGGATATAACTTGTATCTTCATTCTGCCTTTTCGCCGAGTAACGCGTTTCGGTAAAAGTGCTGGTGCAGGGATTTCTGAACGCTGGCCAAGTCGCAGGGATCCACTCTGGGCATATCTGTGAGTCGCCTCCTTGCATCGTTCTTCTCAGGTTGAAGCTGTCATTGGATGTGACACCTCACAGACTATATCCGGGACAAGGTTTGGCTGTCTCTTCACTTTACACGTCCTTGCCGCTCCTGGGGCTCGCGCTGTGACTTGGCTGCGTTTCTGGGTTTCTTTGAATTCCTGAATGACTTTAGGCGTCTCCATTTTTCTGATTTCAGTGTAATTATTAAAAATGCAGAAAAATCCATTGTTCTGTAATAAACTCCAGTGGAAGGGAACACATGTGGATACAATGGGATACAATGTACAAACTGATACATAATTATTTATAAATACTGAGCCTCACAGACGTCTCCTTCTTTACCTCCTCTTTTGTCTACACCCCAAAGTGATACCCCATAAGAGTCTATACTCCAAAGTGATGCCCCATAAGAGTCTACACCCCAAAGTGATTGCCGAGAGCAATAAAGTCTACATCCCCACATAGTGAGCCCCAAAAGGTATAAACCCCAAAGTGATACCCCATAAGAGTCTATACCCCAAAGTGATACCCCATAAAAGTTTATACCCCAAAGTGATGCCCCATAAGAGTCTATACTCCAAAGCGATACCCCATAAGAGTCTATACCCCAAAGTGATGCCCCATAAGAGTCTATACCCCAAAGTGATACCCCATAAGAGTATATACTCCAAAGTGATACCCCATAAGAGTCTATACTCCAAAGTGATGCCCCATAAGAGTCTATACCCCAAAGTGATGCCCCACAAGAGTCTATACCCCAAAGTGTTACCCCATAAGAGTCTATACTCCAAAGTGATGCCCCATAAGAGTCTATACTCCAAAGTCATACCCCATAAGAGTCTATACTCCAAAGTGATGCCCCATAAGAGTCTATACTCCAAAGTGATACCCCATAAGAGTCAATACCCCAAAGTGATACCCCATAAGAGTCTATACCCCAAAGTGATGCCCCATAAGAGTCTATACCCCAAAGTGATTGCCCATAAGAGTCTATAACCCCAAAGTGATGCCCCATAAGAGTCTATACCCCAAAGTGATACCCCATAAAAGTTTATACCCCAAAGTGATGTCCCATAAGAGTCTATACCCTAAGTGATCCCCCTAAGAGCTTACCCAAGTGACACACCATAAAGTCTATACCCCAAAAGTGATGCCCACTAAGTCTATAGCCAAAGTGATAACCCAAAGGATATTACCCCCAAAGTGATACCCCATAAAGAGTTAACCCCAAAGTGATACCCATAAAGTCTATACCCCAAATTGATTACCCCATAAGAGTCTATACCCCAAAGTGATACCCCATAAAAGTTTATACCCCAAAGTGATGTCCCATAAGAGTCTATACCCTAAGTGATGCCCCATAAGAGTCTATACCCCAAAGTGACACCCCATAAGAGTCTATACCCCAAAGTGATGCCCATAAGAGTCTAATCCAAGTGATACCCCATAAGAGGTCTATACCAAAGTGATACCCATAAGAAGTCTATACCCCAAAGTGATAACCCCATAGAGTCTATATCCCCAAGGATTGATTACCCCAATAGAGTCTATACCCAAATGAGGGCCCATAAGAGTCTATAACCCCAAGTGATGCCCCATAAGAGTCTATACCCAAAGTGATACCCCATAAGAGTTTAACCCCAAAGTGATGCACCCCATAAGAGTCTATACCAGTGTGCCCATAAGAGTCTATACCCAAAAGTGATGACCATAAAGTCTATACCCAAGGTATGCCCCTAAGAGTCTATACCCCAAAGTGATGCCCCATAAGAGTCTATACCCCAAAGTGATACCCCATAAGAGTCTATACCCCAAAGTGATACCCCATAAGAGTCTATACCCCAAAGTGATGCCCCATAAGAGTCCTATACCCCAAAGTGATACCCATAAGAGTCTATACCCAAAGTGATGCCCATAAGAGTTGTACCCCAAAGTGATACCCCAGAGAGTCTATACACCCAAGTGATGCACCCATAAGAGTCTATACTCCAAAGTGATACCCCAAAGAGTCTACTCCAAATGATACCCCATAAAGTCTATACCCCAAGGTTGAGTACACCAAAGAGTCTATACCCCAAAGTGATGTCCCATAAGAGTCTATACCCTAAGTGATGCCCCATAAGAGTCCATGCACCCAGTGGTCATGATGTGAACTGCAACCTGATGAGGGTCTATATATTATTATTTGTAATGTTTCAAATTCAAGTTAGTGTCAAGAAATACAGAGGTTTTAAAATACAGAGTGTAGTCCTAATTTTGGGTTTACCTCTCCTTTCGTGATCCCCCCCCCCCCAATGCCTCAATCTCTCTGTTGTCCTCTACCTCTAGTACCTTCCTTGTACCTCGCTCTTCCTTGTCCTCCATCTCTAGTATTTGTCCTGTACCTCACTCTTCATTGTCCTCCATCTCTAGTATTTGTCCTGTACCTCACTCTCTGTTGTCCTCCATCTCTAGTTCTTGTCCTGTACCTCACTCTTCATTGTCCTCCATCTCTAGTACTTGTCCTGTACCTCACTCTTCATTGTCCTCCATCTCTAGTACTTTCCTGTACCTCACTCTTCATTGTCCTCCATCTCTAGTACTTGTCCTGTACCTCACTCTTCATTGTCCTCCATCTCTAGTACTTGTCCTGTTCCTCACTCTTCATTGTCCTCCTACCTCAGTTTTGAGACTCTTCATTGTCCACTTTTCTTGTCCTGTTATCTCTTCTGTCCCTCTCTCATTTGTCTTTTCCCTCTCATTGTCTTCTCAGTTCTTGTCCTGTACCTCACTCTTCATTGTCCACCATCTCTAGTTTGTCCGTACCTCACTCTCGTTGTCCTCCTCTCTATTTCTGTCCTGTTCCCACTCTTCCTTCCCTTGTCCCTCCCGCGCTAGTTATTGCCTGTCCGTACACTCTATCATTGTCCCCATCTCTATAGATTCTGTCCTGTACCTCACTCTCTGTTGTCCTCCATCTCTAGTTCTTGTCCTGTACCTCACTTTCTGTTGTCCTCCATCTCTAGTACTTGTCCTGTACCTCACTCTTCATTGTCCTCCATCTCAAGTTCTTGTCCTGTTCCTCACTCTTCATTGTCCTCCATCTCTAGTACTTGTCCTGTACCTCACTCTCTGTTGTCCTCCATCTCTAGTACTTGTCCTGTACCTCACTTTCTGTTGTCCTCCATCTCTAGTTCTTGTCCTGTACCTCACTCTTCATTGTCCTCCATCTCTAGTACTTGCCCTGTACCTCACTCTTCCTTGTCCTCCATCTCTAGTTCTTGTCCTGTTCCTCACTGTTATTTGTCCTCCATCTCTAGTACTTGTCCTGTACCTCGCTCTTCCTTGTCCTCCATCTCTAGTTCTTGTCCTGTTCCTCACTCTTCATTGTCCTCCATCTCTAGTACTTGTCCTGTACCTCACTCTCTGTTGTCCTCCATCTCTAGTTCTTGTCCTGTTCCTCACTCTCTGTTGTCCTCCATCTCTAGTACTTGTCCTGTACCTCACTCTCTTTTGTCCTCCATCTCTAGTACTTGTCCTGTACCTCACTGTCTTAGTGACCTCCTTATTTAGTTCCCTCGTCTTGGACCTCCCTCTCTTCCCCATTTGAGATCTATTCTACACGTAATTTCTCCACTTATTTCTTTGAGTGGAGTTTTTGTGATATTCAGTAACTTGCATCATTCTGGAATTTATCTTTGAGGACTTGAAGGCTCTTGGTGCCTTTGTTTGAAGAACACTTCGAGTTCAAGGAAATGGATCTTCACCGGTGCTAATGGATTTTTAAGCAGACAACAAGAGAGTGACATCAGGGATTTCTATAAGATGAGAGCTGTGCCGCTCTGTGCCGAAGCCTTTCATGCATCTCACCTGTTTTCTATAAGGATGAGGGTAATATGACATAATCTTAACCCATAGAGGCCTCCATAAGTAATGCAGTGACTGGTGAGGACCTTCTGCTGGTGGCCAAGGCTGACACTTCAGAGCTCTCCTCCTCTGGCCCTGCCTATCATTCCACACTATGCACATGGCGGCCGCTTCTTAAAGGGCCAACGAGCATCAATTTCCTCCATTCCAGCCTGCTGACTGTTTCCTGCTATCCAGATATCAGCTTGTTCTTTGACTTGCACAATAGTTGATCTAAAGAAACTGTTCTTAACCTACACTGGGACCACGTCCAACAAGTAAGGACCTGGTGATTTCCCTACTGTCCATACTCCTAGCAAGAGTTAAAGGGTAAAAACCATGGAGGTTGCTTGATACCCCTTAAGAGTGGCACAAAGCCAAACTCATCAATGACTTGTGCCATATGACAAACCCGACCCTTCTACATCTTAGCTTGATACCACTCCTTGTGTCCTGTTAACATTTCGGTTGCCCAGGGTGCATGAGCACCTCTCCCATAGGGTGCACCTGTCTTTATAACTTAAAGGGCCAGTGCACCCGTATCAAATGTGTCCATGCCAAACATTGCAAGTTCAAGTCCCAGGACCCAGGCTTCAGCCAAAAGTCTGGGTTCAGGCTCCCATCAGACAAACTGGTTGATGGTCTCTGCTGAGTAGCTTTTTACACCCACTGCTAACACCCGCAATCAACGCCGGTCCTTTCATTGCAGCAGGCCATGAAATTTAAAGGGTTAAGACCTGCACTGCTGGTATTTTTATATGCCAGGGAGCAGTGGGCAAACCAAGGGTTGGACAAGTGGCAAGTGGAGGTAGTGCAGATAGTGGGGGGACAGTGCAAGACAGCCAGCAGCACCCATCTTGACTATGATCTACTTGATTTCCTAATGCTGCATTGGCATCTTGTAGAGAGCTAAGGGCACAGCAGTGTGAGGACACGACATCAGTGCAAGGGTCCTTGTGATTCTGTTAAAGATCGGTTTATAGGTTGGCAGCAGGTTACGTCACTTTGTATCATTCTCTTGGAATTAGCCTCAAGTCACATTAATCTGGATGCCGGAGCCGGTGCCGGTGCTGACCCATAATAGATAAATAATAATAATTATTAATTTATTTATATAGCGCACACAGATTACGCAGCGCTGCACCAACGCTTGTCAAAATTGGTCCCTGTCCCCATGGGGCTCACATCTAAAGTCTGTTTTGAGGGGAGGAGGAAACCGGAGTATCCGGAGGAAACCCACGCAAACACGGAGATAACATACAAACTCTTTTCAGAAGTTGACCTGGGTGGGAATCGAACACAGGACCCCAGCGCTGCAAGGCAGAAGTGCTACCCACTCAGCCACCGTGCTGCCCTAGAAAAATAAATGACTAGTATTGTAAGAATTTCTTGCCCTTTGGTACGTTGTCCAGTATGGATGTACAGGAGGTCACAACGCTGGAACTGGAGAAGGAACTTGTGACATTTAGTCACCCCCATATGGGTGCTTTGCCAGGATTCATGGGTGCTCGTGAGTTGTGTCACATGACAACCCTGAACAATCCACAGAATAACATGGGAGGACGTAGAAATAACACAATGATACAAAGCGTCAAAAATGAATTATAAAGGATCCAATTGAAGTGAAAACGCGTGAGGAGCTGACAGCGGCGAATCTCCTGGTAATGCTAAATTATGAATAGGAATTAATCCGCTCTCATTACGCCGCGGTTATACGAGAGTGATTGCATTTGGTTCGGCGCGAGACGCTCTCCTAAACATTTCTATTGCTTCGCGCACCGACACCCAGACCAACCCGAATATAATGAATAGATTTCATCCGCTGAATCAGCGTCTTCATTATGAATTTTTATTTTTTGCATTTCTTCAGCCTCGATTTGCAATTGATGCGTCGGAATGATAGTGGCGTTTTGTCAAGATGTCTGATCGCCACCTTCCGCCAGTTTACGGTAAAGTTTAGACGTAATAGAAACATTGATACGGCCGAGAGGGAAATTCAATTACTCGAGTAGCTGAACGGATCGGCCCTGATGTAAATCATCTCCGTGCCAAGCGCTAACGCTCCAGACTCTGAAGCTGAAGGAGAGAAGTGGTGAACATGGAGGAGTCAATCTCCAGACGTCTCCTCTAATGGGTCTACGAGGCATTGAGTGAAGACGAGGAGATTTTTTATCAGGGATAGAAGAGACTAATTATTACATAACGAATCCATTCTACCTACAGTCATGACCTACTTACCTTCACTGCTGCTGAATGATGTGAAATGAGCAGATTTGAAAAGGAACATGAGTCGGAGAGGTTTCTCCTACACAGGATTATATTGTAGCCGCCCAGTGGTTGTGACTGGAATTGCAGCCTATTAAGAGTGTGTTACAATGTTGCAATATTGTAAGTGCAAATGTATTGTCCCAGGACTGGTGTCGCAGGGAACTTTGGATATTTGCATATTTCAGTGTAACAGCAACTTCTTACATTATGTTTATTTGGACTAGAAAGGGTTAATTAACATTGAGCGCTGAGCCTGTAGCCCCGCCCCCTGCACGGAGCTCAGAGACTCTCACTGATCACTTCCTTCCAGGACATCGTGAGCAGAGAGAGAGGCTGCAAACTACAAGCTACAAGGAGATAAGTGATCCGGGGGAATGGGGAGGCAGGCACATGTCTGTGCGATGTAGCAGAGCTCACAGTGTAACAGTGTAAGGTCTATCAGCCTCTGTGTAATCATCTCATGCATCTCTGATCGGTCTCATCTCTTTCTGTGTGTTAGTACAATGTCAGAGGCCAGATGAAAGTGTATATACACCTTGTACCCAGATAATGTAACCACATTGTCACCCCACAGAACTAGATGGATCATAATGTGTCTGATTAGTGAGGCCCCGCCCACACCCTGGGATTTTACACTGAGCAGCATAGAGAGTAATAGGAGCTAAAACAGCAATAACACTGAGTAACATTGTAAAGTGAGGGGATAAAATCTTTATTGTGTTAACATCACCAGGGGATTGATATGTGAGAATTTTCTTTCATGGGAAAACCCCTTTAAGAGAAGATGGTAAATTTCCACAGCTTTAGTGTTATAGTAGAACATGTTTAGAAAGAAAAAAAAATCAGGCTTGTTTACCACATAACCAAGTTCAGTCTGATGACAAGTTGTGTCTGGAAACTTGTTTACCTCTTTAGAAACTTTCCGTGTCGTTCCCATAGAATATTACGGGGACTCAATGTAAGGCTATGAGAGATTGTTTTGTCATTGTTGGTGCTGCTTTTCTCCACTCCTTCCCCAAGTTGAAAGTGTATAAAGAGAACAGTCCCAGTTTCTGGTGTCCTGCAGTTACTGCATGTGTTACCAGAAGAAGGACCTTATACTAGTAGCATACAGGGAGGTGTGATTATGCAGCGCTCCAAGAACAATTCCTAACAAAGGCTGCAGACAGCACAGACTACAGCAGTGTGAGGACACAGCCCAGTTCACTTGGAGAAGCTACAAATCCACATTTCACAGTCCTGCTGCTACTAACAACCTACACAATGGTATGATTACACATCTCTCCAGGGACAATACATAACACTGGATACAGAGAGCACAGAGCACAGCAGTGTGAGGTCTGATTACACATCTCTCCAGGGACAGTACATAACATGGTGCAGAGAGCAACAGAGCACAGCAGTCAGTGTTGAGGTCTGATCACACATCTCTCCAGGGACAATACATAACACTGGCTGCAGAGAGCACAGAGCACAGCAGTGTGAGGTCTGATTACACATCTCTCCAGGGACAGTACATAACACTGGCTGCAGAGAGCACAGAGCACAGCAGTGTGAGGTCTGATTACACATCTCTCCAGGGACAATACGTAACACTGGCTGTAGAGAGCACAGAGCACAGCAGTGTGAAGACACCCCCAGTGCACTTGGAGAAGCTACAATCCTGGGATATAAATTCACACTTCACAGTCCTGCTGCTACTAACAACATACACAAAAGACTGATTACACATCTCTCCAGGGAACAAACTATCACTGGCTGCCGAGAGCACGAGCACAGCAGTGTGGAGGTCTGAGCTAGCACTCTCTCTCCAGGCACATACATAAACCTGGATACAGAGAGCACAAGCCACAGCAGTGTGAGTCGATTACACATCTATCCAGGACAATACATAACCTGCTGCAGAGAGCACAGAGCACAGTCATGTGGGGTCCTGAATACACATCTCTCCGGGAAATACATAACTCTGCTGGTCAAGAGCACAGAGCACACAGCAGTGTGAGGTCGATTACACATCTCTCCAGAGGAAATACAAAAACACTGGCCAAGGACAACGACACAAGCGCTGTGTTAGTCTATTGCCCGTCTCTCCAGGGACAACCATAACCTGGCTGTAGACTCACAGAGCACATCAGGTGAGGTCTGATGACAACACTCCTCGTCCTCCAGGGACGTACATAACACTGCTGCGTAGAGCACAGAGCACAGCAGTGGTGAAGGTCTGATCACCAATCTCTCCGGCCAATACATACACAGTGCCAGAGAGCAAGAGCACATGCAGTGGGTCTTATTACACATCTCTCCGGGACATACTAACACTAGCTGTCCAGAGAGCACGAGCACAGTCAGTGTTGGGGTCCTTGATTGCTCCTCTTCTCCATGGACCATACATAACACTGGCTGTTCAGAGAGCACGAACACAGCAGTTGTGAGGTCTGTTAACATCTCTCTCCAGGGACACTACAAACATCTTGGCTGCAGAGAGCCCACAGAGCCAGCAAGTGTGAGTGTCTAATTGCCCATCTCATCCAGGGACGATACATAACCCTGGCTGCTAGAGCACAGACACGCAAGTGTGAGGTCTGATACCATCTTTACACATCTCTCCAGGGAAATACATACCACTCGGCTGCATAGAGCACAGACACAGCAGTGTTGAGGGTCCTGATTACACACTCCCAGGGACATATACATACTACGTGCTGCAGAGAGCACTAAGCCCAGCACGTGTGACGGTCTGATACACACATTCTCCATGGGACAATACATGACACTGGCGTGCAGAGAGCACAGAGCACACAGCATGTGGAGGTCCTGATTACACATCTCCAGGGACAATACATAACACTGGCTGCAGAGTAGCAGAGCAGCAGCCGTGTGAGGTTCTGATTACACATCTTCTTCCCAGTGGACATACTAACACTGGCTGCGAAGAGACAGAGCACAGCAGTGTGAGGTCTGATCACACTCTCTCCGGGACAATACTAACACTGGCTCAGAGTAGCACAGAGCACAGCAGCATGTGAGGTCTGGATACAACATCTCTCCCAGCACAATACATAACACGTGGCTGCGAGAGCCCAGATGCACAGCGGTGAGGTCTGACGACGCACTCTCCTCCAGGACAATGCCATAACACGTGGCTGCAGAGAGTCACGAGCACAGCAGTGTGTGGGGGGGGGTGTGAGGTCTTGATTCACTCTCTCCATGGACAAAACCTAACACCTGGCTGCGGAGCACGAGCCAGACTGACACAACGTCAGTGGAGTCTACATCACCACTCTTGGGCTGCCATAGACACAGCGCCAGAGCACAGCAGTTGTGAGGGTCTGGATTACCCATCCTCTCTCCAGGCACAATAGACATAACACTGGCTGCAGAGAGCACAGAGCACAGCAGTGTGAGGTCTTGATACACATCTCTCCAGGGACAATCGTACACTGGCTTGTAGAGAGCACTAGAGCAAGAGTTGAAACACCTCCAGTGGCACTTGGAAACTGCTACAATCCGGATAAATTCACACTTCACAGTCCTGCTGCTACTAACAACATACACAAAAGACTGATTACACATCTCTCCAGGGACAATACCTAACTCACACCTGCTGATAGGTTCTCTTTTAACTTCTACTGTAGTAGCAAGTAAAGTTATTCCAAAAAGTCAACTTTTCTG
The DNA here is from genome assembly GCA_019512145.1 of Engystomops pustulosus. Taxonomy (NCBI): domain Eukaryota; kingdom Metazoa; phylum Chordata; class Amphibia; order Anura; family Leptodactylidae; genus Engystomops; species Engystomops pustulosus. The sequence goes on from WNYA01001211.1 coordinate 24,385, forward strand.
TCTCTTATAAACAATCTAGATAATCTTTGCTACCTCTGTGTGATATCCAGCAGGTGACATCGTCAGCACCCATGACACGACTACACAGTGCACCAAACCTCCTGCGAGTGAGCAGCTCCATACACACATGAAAGGCACAGTGAGACTTTTTAGTCCGGTCAGGCTCAGATGTAAACTCTGCATCGAGCAGCGCTGACTCGTCTCCTGACGCCTCCATCGATGACACATCTTGTCCCTGTCCTGAACTTGTGCTGCTGAAACATTTATGAGCAGATCTTTTTCTGGTTAGAAAATATCGGCAGGAGCGGGACCCGAGGAGGCGTTTTATCAGCTCTTTGTAGAGGGCGGTCATTGCACAAAGTCACAAAACTTCTCCTCTGTGAAGTCCGTCCAGGTGACAGGTTACATCGGATATGAAAAATGTGACAAATGGGACAACACTCACAGGGTGCGATGTTACTGCTCCCTGGAAACTTACAGAGAAATCCCAAATTTCCTGCACTTACACACAGCTGAGGGGCTGGTGCAATGTATTAGGGAAAAATCAGAGATGGCTGTTCAGAAAATATACCCCATCCATAAGTAACAGAGACCCTCATAGAGTATTAATACTGTTCCCGCAGAGAGACCCCATTGATAACATTGACCCCAATAGAGCTTGACTCATTCTTAGATGTTCAATCCCCTGTGCTCTCTGCAGCCAGTGTTAAGTATTGTCCCTGGAGAGATGTGTTATCATAACTTTGTGCATGTAGTTAGTAGCAGCAGGACTGTGAAAAATTGGTTTCCAGTATATTCAAAAAATAGTGGGTGTCCCTACACTGCTGTGCTCTGTGCTCTCATCAGACAGAATTAGATATTGCCCCTGGAGAGATGTATAATCATACATGTGTATGTGTTGGTAGTAGCAGCAGGACTGTGGTATAAGGATTTATATTCTGGGATCGTAGCTTCAACAACTGCACTGCAGATGTGTCCTCACACTGCTGTGCTCTCTCCAGCAATTGTTACTTATTGTCCCCGGAGAGATTTGTAATCAGACATGTGTGTGTGTGTTGCTAGTATCAGCAGGACTGTGAAATATGTATTTATATACTGGGATTGTAGCTTCACTAAGTGCACCTGGGGTGTGTTCTCACACTGCTGTGCTCTGTGCTTCCTACAGCCAGTGTTAGGTATTTGTCCTGGATAAATGTGCAACTACACCTTTCTGTCTGTTGCTAGTAGCAGCAGGACTGTGTAATACGGATTTTCAGTATCACACTGTTGTACTATTGACTCTCTGAATTAAACTTCTTTTAGAGCCCATAACAATTTTTATTCAATGCAGAGGGGGTGAGCTATGGAGCCGTTCAATGCAAAGAGCTAAGAGCACAGCAGTGTGAGGACACACCCCAAGAGAAACTACAATTCTTCAATATAAATACATTTTTCACAGTTTTGCGTCTACTAAACTACACAAAAGTATGATTACACATCTTTCCAGGACAACACTTAACACTGTGTTCAGAGAGCACAGAGCACAGCAGTGTTAGGACTCACATCCAGTGCAGCATTAGATGTACAATATAAATCCATATTTCACAGTCCTGCTGCTCACAACCTACACAGCAGTATGATAACACATCGCTCAAGGGACAATCCCTAACACTAACTGCAGAGAGCACAGAGCGCAGCAGTGTGAGGACACACCACCAGTGCACTTGGAGAAGCTACAATGCCGGAATATAAAGCCATATATCATAGTCCTGCTGCTACTAACAACATACATAAAGCTCTGATTACACATCTCTCCAGGGACAAGACATAACACTGACTGCAGAGAGCACAGCAGGGTGAGGACACTCCCTGTGCACTTGGAGAAGCTACAATACAGGGATATAAATTCACACTTCACAGTCCTGCTGCTACTAACAACATACACAAAGGTCTGATTACACATCTTTCCAGGGACAATACATAACACTGGCTGCAGTTGTTATGGTCACAGCTGCTGACAGGTTCCCTTCATGTCAGGTGAAGCTTTCCTGTATCTGTATGTGATGGAGCGGATACTTTGTATCTTGCACAGGGGAAGATCTTCTGCATCAAACTCCAATATCAAAGATGACAGTGAAGGGCATTTTCATTTAGATTTGGGAATTGAGCATTTTCTGGAGCGTCTTCCCGCTGCAGCGGCTGATAATTAAGTTTTCGGGGGTGAACGTCTTGTTTAACAAGAAGATCTCAGCAAGTTCTTGGCGGCGTCTTCCGCGGCTTCTTACCTCCCTCCTGTCAGCGACTTGTATCATCCTGGAGATTTCCAATTATATCATAATCCGGGGGACTAATAGCTGCAGCGGCTGCCAGACCCCGGAGACGTAACTAGCTGCGCCTATATGTCAGGGAGGACCCGAGCCATTAGAGGGGACACCGCCACCCCCCCTGCTAGAGGGAGGGGAGGGGTGATAGTCCTCATATACTGGATGATAGGAGTTATCACATCTGACAAAAGAAGAAGCCACCAATGTGCAATCAGAGAAGTCACAGGGAAATATGCCAGAACCCCCCCAAACCGTCCACATGTGCCGATACACGGGGGTACGGGTCCTGTGTGCAGCGGGCGCTGTGTGATGATGTCATAGAATATTATAGCCACGCTCCACAGCAGAGAAAGAAGAGGAGATCAAGGGGCCACAATACAAGGGAGAGATGAGAAGCCACATTATGAGGGGGAAATGAGTAGCCACAAATTAAGGGAGGAGATGAGGGGGCCACAATTTGAGAAGGAGAAAATTACTAGCCTGAATATGAAGGTGAGATAAGATGCCATAATAGGCGGGGAGATAAGAGAGGCCACAATATGAAGGGGAAATGAGAGGGGCCACAATATAAGGGAGACATTAGAGGGACCACAATATCAGGGTTTGATGAAAGGGGCACAATAGGATGGAAAAAAAGAGGGGCTGCAATATGAGGGGGGAAAGAAGGGGCCACAATTTGAGAGAGGAGATATGAGGCCACAATATAAGGAGGAGATGAGAAGCCACAATAAAAGGGGGGAATGAGAGGGGCCAAAATATGAGGGGGAGATGAGTGACCTACAATATAAGAGGGAGATGAAGGGGCCACACAATTAGGGAAAAGATAAGAGGCCACAACATGAGGGGAAGATTAGAGGCCAAAATATGAGGAGGAGATAAAAGGGCCACAATATAAGGGGGAGCTGGTCGGGGGCACAGATAGCTTATAATAAGATGTCCTGCTTAATGCTAGACCGTATGACATCATAAGATGTAGTTGAATTGCATTTTGAAACACATTTCATTCACAACCAAAATATTTCCTCCCTGAGCTCAGATGTGTTTAGACCTAGAGGCTTGCGCTCCGTTTACCATCTTGAAAAACACTTGTTGCTACATTCCAGAAGCAAGCGCTTAGGTGTAGACTCCTCTGTGTTTAGGGAGGAGATGTTCCCGATTTGCATGAAATGTCTTTTTGAAGACACAATTCAATGGCACCTTGTGCAGTGTTCACACTATTCCTGTATGTCTGCATTGCGTTTTACAGCTCGTTGCAAACACAATAGGGGGCATTTACTAAGGGCCCGATTCGCGTTTTCCTGACGTGTTACCCGAATATTTCCAATTTGCGCCGATTTCCCCTGAATTGCCCCGGGATTTTGGCGCACGCGATTGGATTTTGGCGCATCGGCGCCGGCATGCACGCAACAGAAATCGGGGGCGTGGCTGAACGAAAACCCGACGGATTTGGAAAAACCGCCGCATTTTTTTAAAAAAATCTGTCGCGGAGCTTGTACTTACCTTCACTCAGCCCGAGCCGGTGAACTCCAGCGCGTTCCGATGCTTTTCAGCGCAGCAGCGCCACCTGGTGGACGGCGGAGGAATTACCTTCAGAAATCCCGGCCGGACCCGAATCCACTGCAGAGAACGCGGCGCTGGATCGCGAATGGGCCGGGTAAGTAAATCTGCCCCCGATTCGTTTGCAATGTCTTCAATCAGCCATCACTCTTCCAGATACTGATATCCAGAAGCTCTATGAAAATATGGAAAGTTTTCCAGGATGGGATAAGGAAAGCCACGCCTTTTTTAGTTACCTTGTAAGGCAGCCCCCTTGACATCAAGCATGACCTTCAGGAAGCCTAATAACATGATGCAAGATTAAAACCAAACCAGTCTATCTATTCCAAAAAGATTCCCAACTGTGGACAGCTCTGTTGCTCCCTGATTGGGTCTCTTCAGTACAGCGTAGGGAACTGGTTTGGCGCCCTTAATTGTCAGCCTCCATGTGGAGAACTTCCCGATAAAGCTCCGTGACATCCTACATTCATGGCCATTTCCCTCTGAGAACATTCTGCTATAAGCCTCACAATGGTGGGCTACTGGCGATCTATTCTTAGGTGTCGTCTTGCTATCCTGTTGTGACAGTGTGTACAGCATGATGAGGAGGACTGTCTAAATGCCAATTCTAATACAAACTGATATAACTCACTGCAGCAGAGAACACACGAGAAAACACTGCCAGCATCAGAGACAACGCGAACACACTGCAATCCACAGAGACATCACACAGCGACTCAGAGAACACACTGCAGCATCAGAACCAGAGAGAACACACGCATCACAGAGACAAGTCAGAGAACTACACTGCCAGTCATCAGAGACAAGCAGAGAAACCATGCATCATCAGAGAACCAGCAGAGAATAACACTGCATCATCGAGACAAGCAGAGAACACACTGCATCATCAGAGACAAGCAGAGAAACACACTGCACTATACAGCAGACGAACCTGCATCAGAAACACAGAGACAGACGCATCATCAGAGACAAGCAGAAACACCTGCCAGCATCCAGAGACAAGAGAGACACACTGCATCATACCAGAGACGCAGAGAATACCACTGCAGCACAGGCAATCAGAGAACACAGCGTACAGAAAATAACACCCAATCGACAGCAGACAGCTCATCAGAGACAAGCAGAGAAACAACTGCATCATAGAGACAAGCAGAGAAACCAACACTGACTCATCAGAGACAAGCAGAAAACCACATCGTCGCAGACATGCACATCAGAGAAAGCAAGCACAGAGCATAGCAAGCAGAACAATGCATCATCAGAGACAAGCAGAGAACTACACTGCAGCATCAGAGAACAGAGAACACACTGCAGCATCAGACAGCAAGACAAGGATCATCAAACTCGCAAGAACACCTGCAGCATAGACGAGCAGACAGCAAGAGACAACAAACTGCATCATCAGAGACAAGCAGATCGACACGCAGCAATAAGCGGATCATACATCAGCAGCAGGACACACGAGCATCAGAAGAGAACACAGCCTTCAGCACAATGCAGAGAACACGTAAGACTAGCAGAGACACACTGCATCATCAGAGACACGCAGAGAACACACTGAATCGATCAGAGAAAAGCGAGAACCAGCATAAACAAAGAAACCAGCTGATCAGAGACGCCAGCGAGAACACACGGTCAATCTTCAGAAAGACAAGCAAGACTACGTCATCTACAGAGAAAAGCAGAGAAACACACTGCATATCAGAGACAAGATCAGAGAACACACAGCGGTTCATCAGAGACAAGCAGAGAACACAGCCCTGCATCATCAGTAACACGCAGTAGAACACACTCCATCATCAGAGACAAGCGAGAACACAACTGCAAGCATCAAGAGACAGCAGAGAGAACAACATGCAGCATCAGAGACAAGTCATAGACCACACGCATCATCAGAGACAAGCAAGAACCACACCTCATATCAGGAGCAAGGTAGTTTCCTTCTTGTAGTGAAGATTCAGCTTGTCAAAGCAATACAGCAAAACAAATTGGCTGGTTCTCCAATCTCCCTTCCTGGCAGAAAGAAGGGGTTACTTCTGTGTATATCCTGGGGCTTTGCCGTCACGCCTCTCTTCTCAAGGAGCCCAGGTCTATGGCAAGTATCCCATCCCGTACTAAGCTTTCTTCTGTTGCTCAGGTATCTGGCAGTTCTATCCTCCACCTCTGTTCCCTAAGTGCAGACAACTAAGAGCTGGGGACTATTCTCCTTTATTCTTACCAGGGGACGAGTGGTTACATTTTATCACAAAAAAACACAAACAATGCACTGTTTCCCCATAGACCTACAGTGAGTCCCCATAATCAGGAAGTTTCTAAAGGTCAATACTTTCCGGACAGACGCCTGTCATTCTAAAAATCAGAACATATGTTGTCAAGACCGAACCTGTGAAAAATTTACTGGTTCCTTGAGAATAGATATAACACGCCAGAAATGTCTCTCTCTGTTTCTATTAACCCTTTCTCCAGTCCCATATATAAGCTTTATGCTCCTCCTTCAACAGATACATTGTGGTGTTTTACATTATACTATTTGTTTATTTTACATTCATATTGTTGCCTGTCTTTATTGTTCTCATAAATATTATTATAAATTATTATTGTTTATGTTATTATAACTTATTATATTACCTTATTTATATTGTGCTCTCATAAAAAATGCATAAACTAAATACATTAAATACAATGGGGCCGATTTACTACCCCGTCCATTCGCGATCCAGCGTCCGTTCTCTTCGCTGGCTTCGGTTGGCCGGGGGATTTATTAAGGCAGTTTCCTCCGCCGTCCACCAGGTGGCGCGAGGCGCTGCTCTGAAAGCATCGGAAACGCGTGAGTTCACCGTGCCCGGGCTGAGTGAAGGTAAGTGCAAGATTTCGCGACATTTTTTTAAAAAAATTGCAGCGGGTTCTTCCGGAATACGTCGTGGTTTTCGTTCGACCCGGCCCGCCCCCCACCCCCCGAAATATTGGGTTGTACACGCGGGGAGGAAAACGCGAATCGGGCCCTTGAGTAATGCCCCCAATAAGCTTTTCCAAAAAAAAGTTAGCAAACACCTCGTAAAGAAAAAAAAAAAACCTGGACCGCCTGAAGTGACACTTCGCTTAGGCAATAAACATCAATATGTAGAGATAACGGCGCTGCTTATTGATGCAGTTGGATCATCGTGTAGGCGAGAGGGCCATTATCACATACAGGAGCAGTTTTGTCGCCCCCCTCCCCCGCCCCTCGCTCCGGTATTTGCTGACTGCGCGCAGTCCCTGGTGTGAACTGTTCAGGACTCTCTGAATTTTTATTTATTTATTTTTGTTCTATTTTTATTATTTTTTTTTTTTGTGAGTTTTGTAATTATTCTTCAGCAACTTGGGATTTTTGTCTCCCATTCGCGGCCGGGTCACACCGAGATCCTCCATCAATGGTAACACCCTCCGGGCAGGAATGTTTAAGTCAAAGGCTCCGTATTTCCATAAATGACCGATATAATAAAACACCTCCAAACATTTACATCTGCGCCATTAATCAACGCGTGCCCAGTCACCGGTAATGAATTACCCGAACTCTACGGCTCTCCAGAAGCGAGCGACGGGGAACCAGGGCTGCTCCCAATGATCCCCGGCCCAGAGCGAGGCGAATGCTCCTGCCAGGCGCCAGGGTAACAAATGGAGGCGGTGCCACGGATAAATCATAAGCCCCCCAAAAACACAGGGGAAGGATTCTCCCCCAGGACTAGGCACAATATACCATTTTTTATTACATTTATTTATTATTATTATGTTTTTATTTATTATAATTTATTGTATTTTTTTTTATTTTTAATTTGTTAGGTTCATGGAAAATAACCAGCCCGCCCCACTCTCTATATGTATTTATACAATTATATTCATAGTATTTATTAATTTTTTATAAGTAGTTTTATTTACTTTATTATTATTATTATTTATTATTATATTATTATTATTATTATTAATTATTATATTTTATGTTTTATTGTTAGGCAGTGAAAACAAGAATCCTGGAATATAAATTCATAGTTTACGCTTCTGCCGCTGTTAACAACTCACACAAAGGTAGTGAATTACACATTCTCAAAGCCAAATACCTAAATACTGGCTGTAGAGAGATAAGAGACAGTCAGTGTGGGACACGTTCCCAGTGATCTTGGAGGAACTACAAAACCTGGATTAAATAAATCCTTTTTCACACTTTCTGCTTCTACTCAATTGTTAATTAATTTACCTCTATCCAGGATAGTTAAAAAATATCGCACCAGTGTTGTTTTCTATCCAGGGATAATACCTAACATGGCAAGCACAGCGTGTGAGCTACTCCCCAGTGCAACTTGGAGAAACTTCATCATAGGCTAAAATCCTATTTTCACCGTCAGGTATACTAATACCTAAACGACGATATGACTATACAGCTCTTCAGGGACAAACCTACACCTGGCCCGCAGAGAGCAAAGGAGAACAGGAGTGTGGGATAAACGAAAGTGAAACCTTGGAGAAGCTTCCATTCTGGAATATAATTCATATATCACAGTCCTGCTTCTACTACACAAACACATAGGTCTAAGTTTCCAATCTCTATAAGGCAATACCTAACACTGGCTTGAAGAGCGAGCAGAGAGCACAGAAGTGTGAGGATACACCCAAATGCCACTTGGAGAGCAACGAATATAAAGCACGCAGTGTGAGGGACAGGTCCTCCTACAGTACAATTCTGGCATATAAATCTTATTTCTTCATCTAACTAATATGAACTGTGGTGGAGTCAGCATGGGTCCACCCTCTGAACAGGTTCCCCTTTCTATAGCACATGGTTATTGAAGTTGAACAGTCATGGATTGAGAGGACCTGGAAGACCACCGGACATTGGGATCCATTACTTCCCATCCAGTCGTGAATCCCGTGGTCCGTGTCTCCACCGCGGAATTCGAATCTTTTGCGATTCACTAAGTTGTGCGTCCAATTTCCTGCAGGTGTCCTGCTGCGCCGAGAGTCCGCCGGAGTTCACCTCTTCTCTTCCCGGTGCATGCGGTGCGTGATCTTTGTGACACAATTTCGTTTTCTATATTTCTTGACGTTTTTCCAAATCCAGTCAGTACGACATGACTAGTCCCCCGATTTTCTGTCTCATTGAAAAGCAACCAGCGCAGACGCCCAATCCGATACGTGCGCGCAAAAACCTGTGGTATATCAGGGCAAAAGGGTAAACAGTCGGGAAAACCCGACGAAATTGCGGCGTTTGGAACCTTAGTAAATGTGCCCCATTGTGACCTAGCGGATGTCGCCCTAGACACAAAATTGGAACACAGAACCAAAGGAGAGAGTAGATGCCCAGTGTCCATCGTGTTTATTATTTTACAATGCAAAACAATACGAAAAAAAAAACATCATAAGGACCATTGGGTCTCATTACTAAGGGTTCCGAATCGCGTTTTTTTTTCCGACGGTTTTACCTAATTTGTTCCAGTTTGCGGCGAATTGCCCCGGGATTTGAGCCGCAAGCGTAGCATTTGTGGCGCATCGCCCCCGGCTTTCATGCGAACAGAAATCGGGTGGGCGTGGCCAGCAAGAGGACCGCTGACAGATTGAGAAAATGGGAATTTAAAAAAAAAAAGGTATGTGTCGCAAGATCAGCAATTACATGCCACCAGGAAGAAGAAGGGAGGGTGGCTGAACTCTGGTGGAACTTCAGCGGCAAGCAGCGACACCTAGTGGACATCGGGCGCACGACCTTAGTGAATCGCGGCAGGAACCCGAATCTGGTCAGAGAACACGCCTGCGATCGCACAGGACCGGAAGGTAAAGCTGCCCACTTGTGTTAACATGCATCACACCATCTTGTGGGGACAAGGTGGAACATTACAATGGGGACACTTTACTTACCCGGTCCTGTCGTTAACCTAGGACGCGTTTGTCCGGACAAGATTCGGGACTGCAATCGAGTTTCTGCAGGTGTCGCGCTGCGATGAGGGTCCGCCAGATTCACCTTCTTCTTCCGGTTGCATGTGAGTGATTGATGCTTACGACCAATTTGTTTTTTAAATTCCCAGTTTTGATTATACCGTATTCCGTTGGGGTGTCCGTCGGGCCACGCCCCAGATTTCCATGCATTGCATGCCGGCGCCAATTCACCACAATCCAATTGCTGTGCGCCCAAAAACCCGGGCAATTCGCTGCAAATACGGGGAAATTATCGGGAAACCCGAACGAAAAGTGCGGCGTGCGGACCCTTAGAAATGAGACCCAATGTGTTATCTTAATGGCAAACTCAGCTCTGTCCATCACGTCTCAGAGTCTTTGGGTGTGGAATGTAGACGAGTCTTTCCTTGTGTGATGTTTCTCCATCTTCTTGCATCTTTGTATCATTCTCTTACCTTGTAGCGTTAGCAGCTCGTTGTCTATGGCCCATGGCGGCTCCTGCGCAGCCTCGTTTTTTTTTTTGGGATGTGCGCCTCTTGGTGATGGTGAAGCTTGTGCGGCTATTATTGTTAAGTTGGTTACCATAGGAAAATGAAGCAGCTGCTAGATATAATATGTAACGCTGACTTTTGAGTAAGCAGTTACTGTGTAATCCATGGGCCTCAGCGAGTACTCTGGCTTTCCATCTATTATCGTGATAAGATACCTTTATACAGCAGATGCGCACACAGATCTCCCGACCCCCGGAACATTCGGCTTTCAATACAGCGCAGGATTATTTCCTTCTCCATAGCAAACATGGGAGCATCCCAGGAGATTACTCCAGATATTATGATACAACCCTGCTATGTCTAGTGCAACAGGACGGGGAGCTGATCATCCGATAAGGTAACCAGGATCTCTTATCTCCACCAGTGCACAGTTATATAGGGATCCATTGTGAGACTATTCATAGGGCTGCTTCAATACCCTGACTCATCCCTATATGAGACAGGGTGGGGGGCTTTCTGGCCAACAATCCCTTGGGAACCGCATCACTAGGGTGACCATACAGGAATGCATACATCCCTGAGAGTATGGTAATCTGACCTTGTGAGTACGTTGTAGTTAACGCCAGGACTGTGAAATGTGGAGTGTTTTCCTGGATTGTAGCTGTTGCATTTCACTGGAGTGTGTCCTCACACGTGTGTGCTCTTGGCAGCAGGTGTATGATTGTCGGGAGAATGTGTAATCAAGAACCATTGTGTATGTGTTAGTGGCACAGACTGTGATATATGATTTTTATTCCAGGATTCGGCTTGCTCCTCACGCTGCTGTGCTCGTGTCTTTCTGTATGCAGAAGCCTCCTCTGTCTGCATAGAAGTATTGATCACACGTTTTCCGGAAATCTGTAAAGGAAATCTATCATCAACAATCACATCCGATAAACAGGGACACAAGATTCCTTATATTTGTTTTCCATGTCCTCACTTCCTTCTAAAATCAACTTGTAAATTTCTACCGAAGAGACTGAAGGGTTCTAGGAGGGTTACAGAGCTCCTTCCGTGCTTTGTAATTCACAGGAATGTTACACTGTCGTCCCCTTCCCCTTTTACTCCATTCCTGATCTATAAGTAGGTGCCCTGGTCTTCCTTTCCACTGGAACCTTTATCTGTTGACAGGTTCCTTTTTGCAGAAAGAAACATGGGAAAGCAGAGACATTCTTCCATGGATGTTGCTTTGGATGTGAATGTATGGTATACAGTATAAGGATTCAGATTCTTAAGGGAATGACCGTGTAAAACATTCTGCAATGTGTTCTTAAAATATTTTGGGGTCATTTACTAAGGGCCGATTCGCATTTTCCCAACGTGGTTAACCCGAATATTTCCGATTTGTGCCATTCGTCCCCTGAATTGCCCCCCGGGATTTTGGCACCGCGAATCGATTGGGCGCATCGGCGCGATGTTTGCATTCGACAAAAAAATCGGGCAGAACGAAAACCACGACGGATTCGGAAAAAAACAAAAGCACTTTCAATAAAAAAAAAAAAGAATGTGTCGGCGAAAAGTGTCACTTACCTTCACTCAGCCAGCTCGGTGTAATTCCAGTGCGTTCCGATGATTTGTCAGGCGCAGCAGGGCACTTGGTGGATTTCGTGAGGAATGCCTTAATAAATCCCCCGTCCGGACCGAATTCCAGCACGAGATAAGAGCCGTCGGACGCGAATGGGCGGCGGTAAAGTAATCTGATCCCAGTTCTTCTGTCAGCATACTATTGTGAAGAACACTTCGTGCAACTAATGCCTTCTGATAAGTTAGCACGATGTACGGAAACTACTCAAGTTGTCTGTCAGTGCAAGAACACATTGCAGAGTTTCCATACATCCCTAATCTATCAGAGATTAGTGCAGAACCTGTCATTTTCTTCACTGTATTTCTTAGGTAGAATGCTCGATCTGAGCAGGGGAAGGAAATACTCGTCCAGCAACGAAGCGCGTTCCCGAGTATGCTGCTCAACTCGATACACTTGGGGCAGATTACTACCCGGTCCGTTCGCGATGCCGCGCGCGCGTTTCTCTGCTGGGGTGGATTCGGGTGTCCGGACTGGGATTTAATAGGAGTTCCCCCGACGTCCACCAGGTGGCGTGCTGCGTGAAAAGCATCTGAAGCGCGGAAAATTCACCGAGGCCGGCGTGAATGAAAGGTAATTGGTCCCGAGCGACACACTTTTCTGTTTTTAAATCTCCGGTTTTCCGAAGACTCCGGGTTTCGCTCGGCCACCTCCCCCCAATTGCCATCGCGCATGGGGCGCCGAATGCGCCACCAATCCGATCGCGTGCGCCAAAATTCCGGGCCAATTTTCAGGTACAATCGGCGCAAATCGGAAATTTCGAGTAAACACGTCGGAAACCGAATCGGCCCTTAGTAAATGAACCCCCAATGTCCATTATGTGCTGTTACAAAATTAGTGAACACAAATGATCTTTCGAAAAAAAAAAAAAACTGTTTTGTTTATATGATATGGGGGGGGGGGGGATATTACAATTTCCAGAAAACATATTGCAAGCAGACGTTGGTTTGGAATATTCAGAGCGTGAACCGTTGATAAAATTGACAAAGGCTTTAATGAATCAGTCCACTGATATTCCTCATGTCACGGAGGGTAAGTTTTAGTGATTGTACCAAGGTCGCTTCTACCTTCCATACACTTCTGCTCCTCCCCAAAGTTGTCAGTTTTGTGCTGTGATTATGGTAAAAAAAATCTGGGTGTCCCAGAAGTATATAAATTAGTGGTTAAAAAAATAAATATAATAACACTAACGACATTAATAATAATGAGTGAAATATTATGGTCGCTGCAGTTAGAACAGGCTGCAGTCATTCAGTTACATTACTTTTTATCTATATTATAAATCACAAAAGGGACAAATATGATTAAATAAAGAGTATATCATTTTGATGTGACAATATCCAGGGCTGATCCGTGACAAGCGTCCATCCTTTCCTCCAGACTATTCTCGCCGTGATCCCTGCAGTCCCACCTGCACGCCAGTAAGGGCGGTTCAACTGCCTCAGATTCGTTGGCCCATTGTGCTCCCTTATTACTGAAGGCTCCTACTTATATTAAACTATTGTTCTGCGACCGAAAGAACGGATCTGTGATATAATGAGGGAAATAAATGTTACGAATGGAACAGAAACGTGAATAGTCTGGGGTGCGGTGGCAGTGGGGTATCTGCAATGGTGCTGTATACCATACGGCAGGTGTATGTAGAGATTTCCTTCTACTGTGAGCTAGATGCTACCTGATGGACTTTCGCAAATGATAAGAGGTGGCCGTCATTTGGGGAGCTGCATAGCGATACAAATATGCTTGACATCTCATGTATCTCAATGCCAGTAGCAGGGTTTTGGTTGGTGTACGTAGTGGGACTTTGGGATCGGAGCAATTTGTCGATGTTGGAACTGAGCAAATCTCTTTATTAAAAGCAACTATGCTCGACTTCAATATGCTAGAACTGGCACCCAAACACATGCTCTATGTACGCTCAATCCAGTTCTGTCAGGTTCTTGAGCATATTTGCTCCCTGCTCAGCCAAGACCAGTAATGTAGGAGGGAACACCCGACTACACTGCCCATGCTTGCAGTCTTTCAGTAGGTTCCAAGAATCGGGGAGGGCCTAAATGGTTCCCCCACACTATATGACATTGGTTGGTGGGGGCCTTTATGGGGGGCCCTGGTTACTCATAGCCTTCAGAGCCTCCCACTAATCTGCTCGGAATTGATTTTTAAAGTCTGGAGACCATCCATGTACTTGGAACACGGCATAGAGAGGACTACAAAGATGTACGAAGGAAGCTACTGAGATACATTTGTTCTCTTCTTTCAGTACTCAAAGTCCATAAAATCTCTTTGTGGCCTGGATGTGTCGGAACGTGGTTCCAGTGATTTCAAAGTGATTTAACATTTCTTGAGAAGAAGAACTTGAAGATGGACAAGGATTGTAGACAGTCCCAAACTCAATGTCATTTCTAGAGGCTTCAGGATGCAGGATGGATTCCCTTGTATTCCCTAGATGGTCTAAGATGGATTGTGGGTTTTGTCCACCATTGTGCAGCTTTTCCCTCATAGGATGGACCAGTGGAGAGTAATTTCTGCAGATGTGGATGTTGTTACCAGTGTGTAACTCGCTTTCTACAACATTATTAAGAGAGTAGGGAAGACTAACTATAGGGGGGGCACGGGGGGATTGATTATTGCTGTTGATATCACAGACAGTCAAAGTTGTCAGCGGGTGGTCTCATTACCACAAAACAACCAGAGGACAGCCACGATCCTTTCATTTCCACTTATACTTTATGTATGTGTAGGACAGGTAGCACATAGTCAGTGCCTTTGGCTTCACTTATAAGTGCAGGCTTGTGAACCCAGACTATGAGGTGACGCACAGCTGGAGCTGTGTAGCAATACTGGTTCATGTGTCCGTGTACTAGGGAGAGAGCAATCTAAAAAAAACTTCAGTAGCTCTAATACAAAGGCTTCTGGTCTCCAATGTATTATATATACCACCTCCTACCCTATGCTACACGGGTCCTCTTAAAGGATAGTTCCCCCTAAATAACTCAGGATACAAAAACGACTTGCTCTAATTCACGGTATTACTAGAGATGGAGGAGACTAAAAATGCTACGGGTATCGCGTATTCGAGACGAACTTTTCACGATGATTCGAGGCTCGTCTCGACTTAACCCATTGAATCATGGGAGCACTCGAGGTCATTTTTCATAGGTGAACCAAGTTGCACAGGGAAGCTTGGCAACACCTGGAACCTCAGAAAAGGATGGAAAACACCACGGAATGGACGGAAACAGCGCAGGGGCGCATACAGGTGAATGCTTCTCGATGCTGCCGAAATCGCAACATTATGGCCACAATTTATGGGCACGACATGGCCATGACGCAGTTGACAGAATGAAGCTAGAAGCATCTAAAACATCCAATAATTGACCCCTGACCTATAGGGGACGGCATGCAGATGGTCGAGCGCATCAGGCTTTAAATAGAGAGTGGCATGGCGACAACCCTAATGGACTCCAGGCTTCAAACCAATGGTGGCAGAGAGGAACCAAAGGAGTGAGGCACGAAGCGCTCAAATAAACGCTACATGCATCAAAGTGTTGCCGTATATTTTGTGGATTAACACAGGCAGGGTGGGCACAAGTTAACATGAGACCATGCAAACCAACCCAAAATTTGCCTGACAAAGCTCGTTTGATACGGGGAACATTAATGGGAGTGCAGTGAACTAGTCAGTAGCATGCTAAGGTGCTGCTGCAGTTAAACAACTATGTTAGTTGGATCTTGCAGGGAGCTGGCGCTCGCTGGCTCCGGCGAGCTTTCGCCAATCAAGCCCTCTCTAGGCTACTCCCCAACAGCACTTCTAAGAACCTTTGTATAGATCAAGTGTAGTAGCTTCTTATAAGTTTTAGTGATATGCCGGTGTGAGGGGGGGAGGGGATGTAAACAGAATGCGCAGAAGCGCTGAGAATAATATCGGTTAATCTAAAAGTTGCCAGTATATTTTGGATAACACACCGGGGGGTGGCGACAAAGTTAAACAATTTTGGATGTGAGAATCCATGAAAACAACCACAGTTTCTGCCCGAACACACCTCGTTTGACTAAGGGACGAGTGTATGGAGGCAGAATATGGACGACCTTTTGAGTGTAGCAATGGAGACAACGTGGGAGCTGCTATGGAGACATTATTTGGATAGTGCCCTGTATGGGTCAGTCCCAGAAATTTTCCCAACTCAAGGAGCGGTAGGTTGCCCTGGCAGTAATGAATAGATGAGTGCCGTATTGTGCGATCCCAAAAAAGTTGTCAACCAATAGGAAGCAGGTAGGTGGCCCGTCCAGAAAAGATGGATCGATTGAGTGCCTGTATGTGGGCATACCACCAAAAGTTTTCAACAAAGGAGCAGGGTAGGTGGCCCGCAAAAACTGGAATCGATTGAGTGCCTGTATTGTGGCAGTCCCAAAAGTTTCAAACCAGGGAGCAGTAGTGGCCCTCCAAAAATTGAATGTATTTGAGTTGCCTGTATGTGGCTAGTCCCAAAAGTTCAAAAAAAAAGAGAGGACAGTAGGTGCCCTCACAGAAAATTCGAATAGTTGAGTGCCTGTATGGGCCCTCCCACAAAATTGTTATTTAAACAGAGGAAAGGGTCGGTGGCCCTCCAGAAAATTGAATAGATTGAGTGCCTGTATGTGCACTCCAAAAATTGTTTAAAACAAGGCGACCCGGCGGTGCCTCGAAAAATTAAAATGTCAAAAGTACGATAGTCTAGAGCCAGTTGGCCCGTCAAAAAATAGCATTTCCTTGCTTATTGTACAAAAGGAGAGAAGGAAAGGGGGGGAAAGGACGGAAATGAGGAGGAGGTAGTGATGGAGGGATACAATTATTCAGGTTGAGAGCTTCCTTCCCTGGTGGTAAGATGGAAATTATGAGAAATCCAGGGCTTTAATTCTCTTAATAAGTTCAGCTTGTCGCGACGTCAGTCGAACAGGCTGACGCTTCGGTGATGATGCACCAGCCGCACTGAAACCCGCTCGGACAAAGACGCTAGCGGCAGGGCAGGCAAGAACCTCCAAGGCTACAGCGTCCAGTTCGTTCATCAGAGACAAGCAGAGAACACACTGCAGCATCAGAGACAAGCAGAGAACACACTGCATCATCAGAGACAAGCAGAGAACACACTGCATCATCAGAGACAAGGAGTTTCCTTCTTTAGTGAAGAAATTCAGCTGCAAAGCAATACAAGCAAACCAAATGGCTGACTTCTCCAATCTCCTTCCTGGCAGAAGAAGGGTTAATTCTGTGGATAGTCCTGGGCTAGCTGCCTCTCTCTTCAAGGAGCCCAGGGTCTATGGCAGAGTATCCCCGTCTAAGCTTCTTCTTCTGGTTGCTCAGGTAGTCTGGCAGTCTTCTCCTCCCACCTCTGTTCCCTAAGTGCAGACACTAAGGACTGGGACTATTCTCCTTATATTCTTTCTACCAGGGGACGAGTGGTTACATTTTAGCACAAAAAACAACAACAATGCATTTTCCCATAGACTTACATTGAGTCCCCATAATATAGGAAGTTTCTAAAGTGTAAATAACTTTCCAGACAGCGCCTGTCATTCTAAAAATCAGAACATCTGCTTGTCAAAACGACCTGTGAAAAAATGTACTGGTTCCTCTGAGAGATAGATATACACAGCCAGAAATGTCTCTCTCTGTTTATTAACCCTTTCTCCTAGTCCATATATATAATTGTGGCTCCTCCTTCACACAGTTATTGTGGTGTTTACTTTATACTATACTATTTTAATATTTATCATTCATATTGTTGCTGTCTTTATTGTTCTCATAAATATTATTCTAAATTATTATTGTTTATGTTATTATAACTATTATTATTTACCTTATTTTATTGTTGCTTCTCACTAAAAATGCATAAAATAAATACATTAAATACAATGGGGCAGATTTACTTACCCGGTCCATTCGCGATCCAGCGGCGCGTTCTCTTCGCTGGATTCGGGTCTGGCCGGGATTTATTAAGGCAGTTCCTCCGCCGTCCACCAGGTGGCGCTGCTGCGCTGAAAAGCATCGGAACGCGCTGGAGTTCACCGTGCCGGGCTGAGTGAAGGTAAGTGCAAGCTTCGCGACAGATTTTTTTAAAAAAATGCAGCGGTTCTTCCGAATACGTCGGGTTTTCGTTCGTTGTGATGTTTGATATTTATTCTTCAGCAACTCTGGGATTTTGTCTCCATTTCGCGGCCGGTCCCCGAGATCCTCCATCAATGGTAACACCCGGCCGCAGGATGTTTAATCAAAGGCTCCGTCACTTCTAAATGACCGAATAATAATAAAACACCTCCAACATTACCAATCTGCGCCATTAATCAGCGCCGGCCCAGTCACCGGTAATGAATTAACCCGACTCTACGGCTCCGAGAGCGAGCGACGGGGAACCAGGGCTTGTTCCCAAATGACTCCCCGGCCCGGAGAGAGGCGAATGCTCCTGCCAGGGCCAGGGTAACAAATGGAGGCGTCTGCACGGATAAATCATGAGCCCCCCCAAAAACACAGGAGGAAGGAGTCTCCCCCAGGACTAAGGCACAAATAACATTTTTTATTACAATTTATTTATTATTATTATTTTATTTATTTATTTATAATTTATTGTTATTTTTTTTATTTTTTTAATTGGTAGGTTCTGAAAATAACCAGCCCCGCCTCCACTCTCTATATGTATTTCTTCTGCCGCTGTTAACAACTCACACAAAGGTCTGATTACACATCTCCATAGGCAATTACCTAATACTGGCTGTAGAGAGATAAGAGCACAGCAGTGTGAGGACACGTTCCCAGTGCACTTGGAGAAGCTACAAACCTGGAACATAAATCCTTTTTTCACAGTTCTGCTTCTACTCAAATGTTTAATTATACCTCTATCCAGGGATAGTAGAAAAATATCCGCACCGTGTTTTGTTTCTATCCAGGGATAATACCTAACACTGGCAAGCACAGCAGTGTGAGGCTACTCCCCAGTGCACTTGGAGAAACTTCAATCATAGGATATAAATCCATATTTCACAGTCCTGGTACTACTAAATACCTAAACTACGATATGACTATACAGCCTTTCAGGGACAATACCTAACACTGGCCGCAGAGAGCACAGAGAACAGGAGTGTGAGGATACACGGAAAGTGAACTTGGAGAAGCTTCCATTCTGGAATATAAATTCATATATCACAGTCCTGCTTCTACTAACAGCAAACACAAAGGTCTAATTATACATCTCTATAAGGCAATACCTAACACTGGCTGCAGAGAGCAGAGAGCACAGAAGTGTGAGGATACACCCAAAGTGCACTTGGAGAGCAAAGAATATAAAGCACAGCAGTGTGAGGACAGGTCCTCTACAGTACAATTCTGGCATATAAATCCTTATTTCATGCATCTAACTAATATCTAACTGTGGTTGGAGTCAGCATGGTCACACCTGCTGACAGGTTCCCTTTCTATAGAACATGGTTATTGAAGTGAACAGTCAGTAGATTGAAGGGACTGGATAGACACCGGACATTGGGGCTCATTTACTTACCCATCCCGTCGTGATCCCCGTGGTCCGTTCTCCGACGAGGATTCGGATCTTTTGCGATTCACTAAGGTTGTGCGTCCAATTTCCTGCAGGTGTCGCTGCTGCGCCGAGGTCCGCCGGAGTTCACCTTCTTCTTCCCGGTGCATGCGGGTGCGTGATCTTGTGACACAATTTCGTTTCTATATTCTGCGTTTTTTCCAAATCAGTCAGGTCCGACATCTACGTCCCCCGATTTCTGTCTCATGACAGCCGGCGCCGATGCGCCACAATCCGATCACGTGCACCAAAAACCTGTGGTAATTCAGGGCAAAAGGGTAAACAGTCGGGAAACCCGACGAAAATGCGGCGTTTGGAACCTTAGTAAATGTGCCCCATTGTGACCTATTCGGATCGTCGCCCTAGACATAAAATTTGGAACACAGAACCAAAGGAGAGAGTAGATGCCAAGTGTCCATCGTGTTTATTATTTATACAATAAGCAAAACAATAGAAAAAAAACATCTATAGAGACCATTGGGGCTCATTTACTAAGGGTCCGAATCGCGTTTTTCCGACGGTTTTACCTAATTTTTCCAGTTTGCGGCGAATTGCCCCGGGATTTTGGCGCAAGCGATCGCATTGTGGCGCATCGGCCCCGGCTTTCATGCGACAGAAATCGGTGGGCGTGGCCAGCAAAAGACCTGACAGATTCGGAAAAACTGCGGAATTTAAAAAAAAAATGGTGTCGCAAGATCAGCACTTACATGCACCAGGAAGAAGAAGGTGAACTCTGGTGGACTTCAGCGCAGCAGCGACACCTAGTGGACATCGGGCGCACGACCTTAGTGAATCGCGGCAGAACCCGAATCAGTGTCAGAGAACACGCTGCTGGATCGCGACAGGACCGGAAGGTAAATCTGCCCCATTGTGTTAACAATTGCATCAACCCTTTTGGGGGGACAAAGGGGAACATTACAATGGGGCACATTTACTTACCCGGTCCTGTCGTAATCCGACGGCGCGTTGTCCGACAAGGATTCGGGACTGCATCGAGTTTCTGCATGTGTCGCTGCTGCGATGAGGTCCGCCAGAGTTCACCTTCTTCTTCCCGGTGCATGTGAGTGCTTGATCTTACGACGCAATTTGTTTTTTAAATTCCGCAGTTTTACCGTATCCGTTGGGTTGTCCGTCGGCCACGCCCCCGATTTCCATCGCATGCATGCCGGCGCCAATGCACCACAATCCAATCGCGTGCGCCAAAAACCCGGGGCAATTCGCTGCAAATCGGAAATTATCGGGAAACCCGACGAAAGTGCGGCGTGCGGACCCTTAGTAAATGAGCCCCAATGTGTTATGCTTAATGGCAAACTCAGCTCTGCTCCATCCGTCTCCGAGTCTGTGGTTGGAATGAGACGAGTTCTTTCCTTGTGATGTTTCTCCATCTTCTGCATCTTTGTATCATTCTCTTACCTCTTGTAGCTGTTAGCAGCTCGTGTTATCGGCGCCATGGCGGCTCTGCGCAGCCTCGTTTTTTTTTTGGTGTGCGCCTCTTAGGTGGATGGTGACAGCTTTGTGCGGCTATTATTGTATAATTGGTACAAGATGAAGCAGCTGCTAGATATTAATATGTAACTGCTGACTTGTTAGTAGCAGTTACTGTGTAATCCATGGGCTCTCAGCGAGTACATCTGGCTCCCTCTATTATCTGTGATAAGATACCTTTATACAGCAGATGCGCACAAGATCTCCCGAGCCCGGAACATTCCGCTTAATACAGCGCCGGATTATTCCTCTCACAATAGATAAACCTGGAGACATCCCAGGAGATACTCCAGATATTACTGATACAACCTGCTATGTCTAGTGCACAGGACGGGGAGCTGTATCCGATAAGGTAACAGGACTCCTTATCTCCACCAGTGCACAGGTATCATATGGGATCCATTGTGAGACCTATTCATAGGGCTGAGCTGCAATACCTGACTCCACCTATGGACAAGGGTGGGGCTGTTCTGCCAAAAATCCCTTGGGAACCCGTCAGTAGGAGTGACCATACAGACTGCAGTACAGTCCCTGGAGAGATGTGTAATCTGACCTTTGTGTACGTTGTTAGTAACAGCAGGACTGTGAAATGTGGATTGTTATTCCTGGATTGTAGCTTCGCCAAGTTCACTGGAGATGTGTCCTCACACTGCTGTGCTCTCTGCAGCCAGTGGTATATATTGTCCCTGGAGAGATGTGTAATCAGACCATTGTGTATGTTGTTAGTGGCAGCAGGACTGTGATATATGAATTTTTATTCCAGGATTGCGGCTTCTCCTCACGCTGCTGTGCTCTGTGCTTTCTGTATGCAGAAGCCTCCTTTCTGCATAGAAAGTTATGATCACACGTCTTTCCAGGAAATCTTAAAGGAAATCTATCATCAAAATCCATCCTGATAAACCAGGGACACAGAGATCTTCCTTATATTTGTTTTCCATGGCCTCCTCCCTTCTAAAATCAACTTTGATAATTATTCTAAAGAGACTGAAGGGTTCTAGGAGGGTTTACCAGAGCTCCTCCGTGCTGTAACTTCACAGGATGTTACACTGTCTCCCCCTTCCCCTTTTCCCTATTCCTGGATCTATAAGTAGGTGCCCCTGGTTCCTTTCACACTGGAAGCCTTTATCTGTTGACAGGTTCCCTTTGCAGAAACACATGGGGAAGCAGAGACTTTCTTTCCATGATGTTGCTTTTGGATGAATGTATGTATACAGTATAAGAGATTATCAGATTCTTAAAGGGAATGACCCGTGTTAAACATCTGCAATGTGTTCTTCACACATATTGGGGGTCATTTACTAAGGGCCCGATTCGCATTTTCCCGACGTGTTACCATGGCATAGGAGAGGACACAAGGTGACGAAGGAAAACTACTGAGATACATTTGTTCTTTTCTTTCAAGGACCAGAAGTCCATAACTCCTCATTGTGGTCCTGGATACAGTGACACCTTTCTGCACTAATGTCTTCTGATAAGTTAGCAGATGTACGGAAACATCTGCAATGTGTTCTTCAGTGAAGAGCGCATGCCGGCGCCGATGCGCCACAATTCGATCGCGTGCGCCAAAAACCCGGGGCAATTCAGGTACAATCGGCGCAAATCGGAAATATTCGGGTAACACGTCGGGAAAACGCGAATCGGGCCCTTAGTAAATGACCCCCACAGTTTCAGCACAGCCTAAAAATGCACATTTAATATTCCCATGTAGCAGCGGGTGGGCCCCCCGGATCTATTTCATGGGTGGGCCCTAGGGTACCCAGTCTGACACTGTGCTTAGAGTTGTCTTCAATCAGCCATCACTCTTCCAGATACTGATAAAGTTCTGTGAAAATATGGAAAGTTTTCCAGGATGGGATAAGGAAAGCCACGCCTTTTTTAGTTACCTTGTAAGGCGGCCCCCTTGACATCAAGCATGACCTTCAGGAAGCCTAATAACATGATGCAGGATTAAGACCAAACCAGTCTATCTATTCCCAAAAGATTTCCAACTGTGGACAGCGCTGTTGCGCCCTGATTGGGTCTCTTCAGTACAGCGTAGGGAACTGGTTTGGCGCCCTTAATTGTCAGCCTCCATGTGGAGAACTTTTACTTCCCGATAAAGCTCCGTCACATCCTACATTCATGGCCATTTCCCTCTGAGAACATTCTGCTATAAGCCTCACAATGGTGGGCTACTGGCGATCTATTCTTAGGTGTCGTCTTGCTATACTGTTGTGACAGTGTGTACAGCATGATGAGGAGGACTGTCTAAATACCAATTCTAATACAAACTGATATAACTCACTGCAGCAGAGAACACACCCAATTCTAATACAAACTGATATAACTCACTGCAGCAGAGAACACACTGCATGATCAGAGACAAGCAGAGAACACACTGCATGATCAGAGACAAGCAGAGAACACACTGCATCATCAGAGACAAGCAGAGAACACACTGCATCATCAGAGACAAGCAGAGGCTGCATGAGGAGCACTTAGAGCACAGCAGGGGCACGTAGGTTCCGTGTAGCACGAGCTCTCCAGGACAGTACATAACGCTGGCTCAGGGCATGAGAGAACAGAGCACAGACAAGCATTGTTAGGGCGGGATCCACTCCGCCGGGACAATACATAACACTGGTCGGTCAGAAGCACGAGCACCAGTTGGGAGGTCTGAGCTAGCACTCTCTCTCCAGGCACATACATAACCTGGATACAGAGAGCACAGAGCCACAGCAGTGTGAGTCGGATTACACATCTCTCCCCAGGACAATACATAACCCTGTCTGCAGAGAGCACAGAGCACAGCATGTGGGCCTGAAGTACACATCTCTCCAGGGATAATACATAACTCTGGCTGTCAAGAGCACAGAGCACACAGCAGTGTGAGTCGATTACACATCTCTCCAAGTGACAATACATAACACTGGCTCAGAGAGCAACGAGCCAAAAAGGCTTCGTTAGTCTATTGCCCGATCTCTCCCGGGACAATCCCATAACCCTGGCTGTAGCGGATCACAGAGCACATAGTGTGAGGTCTGATACACCCTCGTCCTCCAGGGACGTACATAACACTAGCTGCCGTAGAGCACAAGAGCAACAGCAGTGGTGAGGTCTGATCACCCATACTCTCCAGGCCAATACATACACATGCCAGAGAGCACAGAGCACAGCATGTGAGGTCTGATTACACATCTCTCCGGGACATTACCTAAACACTAGCTTCCAGAGAGCACGGAGCACAGTCAGTGTGAGGGCCTGATTGGCTCCTGCTTCTCCATGGACCATACATAACAACTGGCTGTCAGAGAAGCACGAACACAGCATTGTGAGGTCTGTAGTAACACTCTCTCCAGGGCAATACTAACTCTTGGCTGCAGAGAGCCCACAGAGGCCAGCAAGTGTGATGTCTAATTGCCCATCTCATCCAGGGACGATACATAACCCTTGCTGCAGAAGCACAGACACGCAAGTGTGAGGTCTGTACTTACACTCTCTCCAGGGAACACTACATACACTCGGCTGCATAGGAGGCACAGACACAGCATTTTGAGGGTCTGATTACACTCTCTCCAGGGACAATACATACTACGTGCGCAGAGAGCACTAAGCACAGCCGTGTGCGGTCTGATACAACACATCTCTCCAGGGACAATACATGACAACTGGGTGCAGAGAGCACAGAGCACACAGCATGTGAGGTCTGATTACACATCCTCCAGGCACAAATACATAACACTGGCTGCAGATAGCAAGAGCAGCCGTGTGAGTTCTGATTACAACACTCTTCTTCTCCAGTGGACTACATCACTGGCTGCAAGAGAACAGAGCACAGCAGTGTGAGGTCTGATCACACCTCTCTCCGGGACAATACATAACACTGGCTGCAGATAGCACAAGCACAGCACATTTGAGGTCTGGATACAACATCTCTCCAGGCACAATACATAACACTGGCTGCGAGAGCACAGAGCACAGCGGTTGAGGTCTGACGACGCACTCTCCTCCATGGACAATGCATACACTGGCTGCAGAGAGCACGAGCACAGCAGTGTGAGGTCTGATTACACATCTCTCCAGGGACAAAGACCTAACACTGGCTGCAGAGAGCCAGATCACAGTAGTGGAGGTCTAATCACCAATCTCCTTCTCCAGGGACACTCCGATAACACAGGCTGCCAGAGCACAGACAGCATTGTGAGGGGTCTGGATTACACCTCTCTCCAGGCACAAAGACATACACTGGCTGCAGAGAGCACAGAGCACAGCAGTGTGAGGTCTGATACACATCTCTCCAGGGACAATACGTACACTCTTGGCTTGTAGAGAGCACTAGAGCACAGCAGTTTGAATACACCTTCCAGTGCACTTGGAGAAGCTACAATCCGGGATGAAATTCACACTTCACAGTCCTGCTGCACTACAACATACACAAAGACTGATTAACATCTCCCTCCAGGGACAATACCTACCTCACATGACACCTCTGATAGGGTTGCCCTTTTAACTTCTAACAACTTCACTGTAGTAGAAGTAAAGTTATTCCAAAAGTCAACTTTCTGTCTCTTATACACAATCTAGATAATCTTTGCTACCGACCTAATTCTGTGTGAATATCCGCAGGTGACAGAGCGGTCAGCACAGCACCCATGACACTACTACACAGTGCACCCAAACCGTCCTCCGGCGAGTGTAGCACTCCTAACACACATGAAATGCACAGTGGAGACTTTTTAGTCCGGTCAGCTCAGATTACAAACTCTGCATCGAGCAGCGCTGGACTCGTCTCCTGACGCCTCCCCTCGATGACCACATCTTGTCCCTGTCTGAACTTGTGCGGCTGAACATTTATGAGTCAGACTTTTCCTTGGTTTAGAAAATATTGGCAAGTGAGCGGACCTCGCGGCTAGGAGGCGTGTTATACATCGCTCATTTGTTAGGCAGGTTCGGTGTGTGCATTGCACAAATTCACAAAACTTCTCCTCTGCGAAGTCCTTTCCAGCTGACAGGGTACATCTAGATATTAAAAATGTGACAATGGGACAATTGACACGCACGGGTGCAATGGTATGACTGCTCCGGTGAAACTTTTCGTACAAGACTCCAAAAAGTTCCGGCACTTTACCACACAGCTGAGGGGCGGGGGGCAAGGCATTTCTTACGAAAAAATGAGAGAGGCTGTGGCTAAGAAGCAGACCTCCCTCCAGAAGTAACAGCGACCCGCTAGAGAGGATAATACGATGGGGCCACCAATATCCCAGAGCAGATTCCCCATGGATAAAAACCGGACCCCAAGAGGCGTCCTCAGGCGTCGATTGCAATTTGCTGCCCCGACGGGCTTGCAGCCTGTGTAAGGAGGGGCCCGGGAGTAGGTGGGTTAGATTTCTGGGGGGCAGGTGGACGATAGAGAGCTCAGCCCAGGACTGGTGAAAGGGGGTGCCAGAGAAGTCAAAAAAATAGGGGTGTCCCGACACGGCTGGGCGCGGGCGCTCCACAGCAGACAGACTAGAGAGAGGGCCCCGGGAGAGAGGGATAATCAGACAGGTGTATGGTTTTGGTAGTAGCTCGCAGGACCCGTGGTATAAGGAGATTTAGAGGCGGGTCTCGTTAGCCTTGCCACAACGGCCAGC
Organism: Engystomops pustulosus; assembly: GCA_019512145.1. Taxonomy (NCBI): domain Eukaryota; kingdom Metazoa; phylum Chordata; class Amphibia; order Anura; family Leptodactylidae; genus Engystomops; species Engystomops pustulosus. Next base: position 50,935 of record WNYA01001211.1, read on the forward strand.
TGCAGCTGTGTCCTTCTCACCGCTGTGCTCCTCTCCAAGCTTTGCTACGTATTGTCCCCGGACAATTTGAATCAAGTGAACATGTTGTTGGTGTGTGTTGCTATATCTACGCCGAACTAGTGAAATAGGTATTTATATAACCCACATGGGTTGTAGCTTCACACCTAAGTGCAACGGGTGTGTTCTCTACACGTGTGCTCTGTGCTTCCTACCGCCAGTGTTAGGTAGTTGTCCTGGATAAATGATGCAACTACAACCTTTCGTCCTGTTGCTACAAGTAGTCAGCAGACTCAGTGGTAAATTTAACGGATTTTCAGCTATCACACGTTGTATTTCCTATTGACTCTCTGAATTTAACTTCTTTTAGAGCCCATAACAATTTTTATTCAATCGAGGGTGAGCTATGGATCCCGTCAATGCAAAGAGTCCTAAGAGCACCAGTGTGAGGACACATCCCCAAGAGAAGACTACAATTCTTCAATATAAATACCATACAGTTTCACATTTTTTGCCGTCGACTAAACTACCAAAGTATGTAATTACTACATCTTCCTCCAGGGACAACTCCACTTAACACGTGTTCAGAGAGCACAGAGCACGCAGTGTAGACTCACATCCAGTTGCAGCATTAGATGTCAATATAAATGCCAATTTCATGTCCTGCTGCTCACACCTACACAGCATATGATAACACATCGCTCAGGGCCAATCCTAACACTAACTGCAAGAGAGCACAGAGCGCAGCATGGTGACTGACACACCAGCCATGCACTTGAGAAGCTCAATGCCGGAATATAAGCCATATTCTCACAGTCCCTGCTGCTACTAACAACATATCCTCCGCTCTGCTTACACATCTCTCCAGGGACAGACAGAACCTGGCTGCAGAGTAGCACAGCAGGGTGAGACCCTCCCTGTGCACTTGGAGAAGCTAGCAATACAAGGGCTTAAATTCCACACTTCACAGTCCTGCTAGCTACTAACTAACATACACACAAGTCTGATTACACATCTCTCCAGGGAAATAATACTCCTGGCTGCAGAGAGCAACAAGAGCACAGCAGTGTGAGGTTGATTACACTCTCCTCCAGGCACAGTACATAACACTGTGCCTGCAGAGAAAGCACAGAGCACAGCAAGTGTGAGGTCTGATTTCACATCTCTCCAGGGACAATACATAACACTGGCTGCAGAGGCACAGAGCCAGCAGTGTTGAGATCTGATTACACTCTCTCCAGGGCCCTACATAACATTGGGCCTGCGAGAGCACAGCCGTGTGAGGTCTGAATTACCACATCTTCTCCAGACAAGACATCACTTGCTGCTAAGCACAGAGCACAGCAGTGTGAAGGTCTGATACACATCTCTCCAGGGCAGTACATAACCTGCTGCAGAGAGCACAGAGCACCGCAGTGTGAGGTCTATTAACACTCGTCTCCCGGGACAATACAACACTGACTGCGCTGTGCAGAGACACAGAGCACGCAGTGTGAGGTCTGATTACACATCTCTCCAGGACAATACATTAACCTGGCTGCAGTTGGGTATGGTCACAGCTGCTGACATGTTCGTCTCCATTCAAGGTGAAGCTTACTCCTGTATCTTATTGTGTCATGGCGAGCGGTATACTTTGGTATCTCTGCACAGGGAAGAATCTTCTCTCAAACCCATTCAAAGATGACAGTGAAGGCATTCTTCATTCTAGATTTGGGAAATTGAGCATTTCTGGAGCTTCTTTTTTTTTTTATCTCCCCCTTCCCGCTCAGCGGCTGATATTAAGTTTTCGGGGGTGAACGTTCTTTTTTAACAGAAGATCTCAGCAAGTTCTTCTTCTTGGCTGCGTCTTCCGCGGGCTTTCTTACCTCCTCCTGTCCAGCGACTTGTTGCTCCTGGATATTTTCCAATTATATCATAACCGGGGGACTAATAGCTGCACGCCCAGACTCCGGAGACGTAACTAGCTGCGCCTATATGTCAGGAGGACCCGAGCCATTAGAGGGGACACCGCCACGCAGCCCCCTCTAGAGTGAGGGAGGGGTGATAGTCTCATATCCTGGATGATAGGTAGTTATCACATACTAACAAAAGAAGAAGCCCCCAAGTTGCAACAGAGAAGTCACAGGGAAATGATGCCAGAACCCCCCCAACCGTTCCACATGTGCGATACCGTGGGTACGTGTCCGGTGGTGCACACAAGGCGCTCTGTGTCGATGATGATCATAGAAATTAAGCCCACGCTTCCACAGCAGAGGCGAAGAAAAGAAAGAGATCAAGGCTCCACACAATTACAAGGGAGAGATGATACAGCCACAATATGAGGGGGAAATAGTAAGCCACAAAATAAGGGAGGAATGATTGGGCCAACAATTCTGGAGAAGGAGAAAATTCGTAGCCTGAATATGAAGGTGAGATACGATGCTTAATAGGCGGGAGATAAGAGAGGCCACACTATTAAGGGAGAAATTAGAGGGGCCACAACATAAGGAGACATTAGAGGGCCACAATATCTATTGGTTTTGTTGAAAGGGGCACAATAGGATGGATAAACGAGGGCTTTAGCAATATGAGGGGGAAAGAAGGAGCCACACATTGAGAGAGGAATATGGAGGCCACAATATAAGAGGAGACTGAAAGCCACAATAAAGGGGGGACTGTCGAGGGGCCAAAATATGAGGGCACGATGAGTGACACCTCCAATTAAGAGGCGATGAAGGGGCCACACATTAGGGAAAAAGAAGAAGAACCACAATCATGAGGGTCAGAGAGGCAAAATTATGAGGATCAGATAAAGGCAAAATATACCGGGGGAGCTGGTTCGGCGGGCACAGATGCTATAATAAGATGTCCTGCTTTAATGTGCGAGAAGACCGTAGCATCATAAGATGTATTTGAAATTGCATTTATGAAACACATTTGCATTCACAACCAAAATATTTCCTCCCTGAGCTCAGAATGTTGTTTAGACACCGATAGAAGGCTTGCGACTCCCGCGGTACCATCTTGAAACACTTGTTGCTCCCTTCCAGAAGCAAGCGCTTAGGTGTAGACTCCTCTCGGTTTCGGGAGGAGATGTTCCCGATTTGCATGAAATGTCTTTTTGAAGACACAAATTTCAATGGCATCTTTGTGCAGTGTTCACACTTTACCTGTATGTCTGCATTGTCGTTTTACAGCTTCGTTGCAAAACACAGTGGGGTTCCTTTTTACTCAGGGCCCGATTCCGCGTTTTCCTGACGGGTAGCCAATATTTTTCCGCATTTCGCCGATTCCCTCTGATTGCCCAGGGATTTTGGCCAGACCGCACGACGGATATTTGGGACGCCATCGTTGCCTGGGGCATGGGCAACCGACAGAATCGGGGGCGTGGCTGAAGACGAAACCAAAGAATTTTTAGATAAACCGCCGCATTTTTAAAAATATAGCGGTTTTGCGACAAGCGTGCGCACTCCCTTCACGCGCCCGAGCCTGGTAACTCCACCAATCCGTCTCCGATGCTTTTCAGCACACACCGCCACCCTGGTGGACGGAGGAGAACTACCTTCATAAAGCCCGGCCGGACCCCTGATCCCACCGCAGAGAACGCGCCGTTGGATCGCGAATGGGCCGGGTAAGTAAAAAATCTGCCGCCAATACGAATTAGCAACTGAAAACTCATCTTTGTGTAATCCATACATTAATAATGTGCCTTTTTTCCCGTTCGTTTGCAGGCAATCAGATGCAAACGCATAGGCAAATTGCTCTTCCCCGGTTCCGTTCGCGATCCAGCGGCGCGTTTCTCTGCATGGATCGGGTCGCGGCCGGGATTTATTATAAGGCAGTTCCTCCGAAGTCCACCAGGTGCGATGCTGAAGCGCTGAGCTCCGCTGGAATGCCGGCGGAAATACAACTGCCTCTCCAGGAAAAGGTGAGTGAAATTTTTTCGCCACAATTTTTTTTAAATCGGCGGTTTTTTTCCGAATACGTCAGGTTTGTCGTTCGGCAACGTCCCCCCGATAGTTGCGTCGCCAACGCATGCGGCGCCGATGCGCACAATTCGATCGCGTGTGTTATACGAAAACCGGGGCAATTCAGGTACAATCGGCGAAACGGAATATCCGGGAACCACGTCTGGGAAAAAACGAGAATATCGCCCTTGTAAATGCCCACAGTTCACCAAGCCTAAAAATGCCACATTTAATATTCCATGTAGCAGCGGGGTGGCCCCCCGTAAAACGGATTCTATTCAGTGCTGGGCCCTAGGGTACCCCAGTCTTACCTGTGCTTAGAGTTGTCTTCAATTCAGCCATCACTCTTCAGAATGATAAAGTTCTGTGAAAATATGGAAAGTTTTTCCAGGAATGGGATAAGGGAAAGCCACGCCTTTTTTTATTACCTTGTAGGCGGCCCCCTTGACATCAAGCATATGACTTACGGAGACTAATAAATGATGCAGGATAAGACCAAACCTAGTCTAATCTACCAAAAGATTTCCAATGTGGACAGGCTTTGCGCCCTGATTGGTCTCTTCAGTACAGTAGGGAACTGGTTGGGCGCCCTTAATTGTCAGCCTCCATGTGGAGAAACTTTTACTTCCCGATAAAGATCGTCACATCCATACATTCAGGCCATCTTCCATCTGAGAATGCTGCTATAAGCCTCAAAATGTGGGCGCTACTGCGTCTATTCTAGGTGTCGTCGTTGCTATACTGTTCTGTACAGTGTATCAGCATCTGAGGAGGACTGTCTAAATACCAATTCGAATACAAACTGATATACTCACTGTGCAGCAGAGAAACCACACTGCATCCTCAGAGAAAGACGAGAAACTCATCATCAAAGCACAATGCATCACGAGACAATCAGAGAACACACTGCAGATCACCAGGCAACACTCATCTCAGAGACAAAGAGAATACCACTGCCTATCAGAGACAAGCAGAGACACACTGCCATCATCAGAGACACCAGCAGAGAATACACTGCATCATCAGGAGACAGCAGAGAACACACGCATCATCAGAGACAAGCAGAGAACACACGACATGAGCAAGAGGCCCTACGGTAAGAGCAGCAGAGAACCCACTGCCTTGCGACAGAAGAACATGACATCAGAGACAAGCAGAGAACACACTGCATCATCAGAGACAAGCAGGAGAAAACACCGCCGCATCAGAGACAAGCGCGAACACACTGACATCCTCCAGAGACAAGCGCGAGAACACCACTGCAGCATCAGGCAATAGAGAACACACGCATCATCGAGACAACAAGAACACCACTGCACAATCAGAAAGCAGAGAGAACCATGCATCATCAGAGAACAAGCAGAGAATAAACTGCATCATCGAGACAAGCAGAGAACAACACTGCATCATCAGAGACAAGCAGTAGAACACACTGCAGCATCGATACAAGCAAGAAACACTGCAGGATCAGAGACAAGAAGAACACACTGCAGCATCCAGAACAAAGCAGAGAAACACACTGCATCATCAGAGACAAGCAGAGAATACACTGCAGGCATCAGAAAGCGAGAACACATGAGCATCATGACAGCAAGACAAGCATCAAGAGAACAACCTCACTGACAACAGACATCCGATAGAAGACAACAGAGAAACCAATGCATCATCAGAGACAGCAGAGAACACACTGCAGCAATCAGAGACAAGCAAGAATCACTGCAGCATCAAGACAAGCAGAGAACACACTGCAGCATCAGACAAGCAGAGAACACAAGCAGCCATCTAGCGACAAGCAGGAACACACTGCAACTCAGCAGACAAGCAGAGAACACACCTCAGAGCAAGTCAGAGCCATGCATCATGAGGACAAGCAGAGAACACACTGCATCAATCGAAAAAAGACACTGCATATAGAGACACTCAGAGAACACACTGCAATCTCAAGAAAACAGGACAAAACACAGCTGATCAAGACGCAGCGAGAACCACACTGCAAATCTTCAGAAGAAAGAAGAAGTACACTGTCATCCAAGCAGAGAAAAGCAGAGAACACACTGCATATCAGAGACAAGAGAGAACACACCAGCGTTCATCAGAGACAAGCAGAGAACACAGCCTGCATCATCAAACAGCATAGAACACACTTCCATCCATCAGAGACAAGCAGAGAAACAATGCAAGCATCAGAGACAAGCAGAGAAACAAATGCAGGCATCAGAGACAACAAGACACACACTGCATCATCAATGACAAGCAGAGAACCACACTCATAATCAGAGAGCAAGGTTTCCTTCTTGTAAGTGAAGAATTCAGCTTGTCAAAGCAAACCAGCAAACAATGGCGACTTCTCCAATCTCCCTTCTGGCAGAAAGAAGGGGTTAACTTCTGTGTAACCCTGGTAGGCTTGGCCGGTCAGCGCCTCTCTCTCAAGGAGCCGCGGTCTCTGGCAAGTATCCACGTACTAAGCTTCTCTTCTGTTGCTCAGGTAGTTGGCAGTTCTTACTCCCCACCTCTGTTCCCTAAGTGCATGACAACTAAGGAGCTGGGGGACTATTCTCCTTACTATTCTTTACCAGGGGACGAGTGGTTACATTTAGTCACAAAAAAACACAACAATGCTTGTTCCCATAGACTACAGAGTCCCCATAATACAGGAAGTTTCTAAAGGTACAATACACTTTCCGACAGACGCCTGTCATTCTAAAAATCAGAACATCTGTTGTCAAACCGAACCTGTGGAAAAAAGTTACTGGTTCCTCTGAGAATAGATATAACAGCCAGAAATGGTCTCTCTCTGTTTTTAACCCTTTCTCCAGTCCCCATATATTAATTTATGGCTCCTCCTTCAACAGATACTTGTGGTGTTTTACATTATACTATTTGTTTATTTTATCATTACATATGTTGCTGTCTTTATTGTTCTCATAAATATTATTTAAATTATTATGTGTTTATGTATTATAACTAATTATATTTACCTTATTTATATTGTTGCTCTCACTAAAAATGCATAAATAAATACATTAAATACAATGGGGCACGATTTACGTACCCGCTCCATTCGCGATCCAGCGTCCGTTTCTCTTCGCTGGCTTCGGTCTGGCCGGGATTTATTAAAGGCAGTTTCCTCCGCCGTCCACCAGGTGGCGCGGCGCTGCTGAAAGCATCGGAAATCGCGCTTGGAGTTCACCGTGCCCGGGCTGAGTGAAGGTAAGTGCAAATTTCGCGACATATTTTTTAAAAAAATTGCCAGCGTTCTCCGATACGTCTGGTTTTTTCGTTCGACCCGCCCCCCCCCACAGCCCGAAATATTGGGTGGTATATCACGGAGTGGGAAAACGGAATCGGGCCCCTTAGTAATGACCCCCAATAAGCTTTCCAAAAAAAAAGGTTTAGCAAACCTCGTAAGAAAAAAAAAAACCCTGGATCCGCCTGAAGTGAAGCTTCAGTGGATAAACATCAATAATGTAGAGCTAACGGCGCTGCTTATGATGCAGGTTTGGATCAGTCTGTAGGGAGAGGGGCCATTATCACATAACAGGAGAGAGTTTTGTCGCCCCCCTCCCCCGCCCCTCGCTCAGCGTATTTGCGTGACTGCGGCATATCCCTGGTGGTGAAAGGTTCAGGACTCTCTGAATTTTTATTTATTTATTTTTGGTTCTAGTTTATTATTGTTTTTTTTGTTTTTGTGAAGTGTTTTTGATATTATTCTTCAGCAACTTGGGATTTTGTCTCCCATTTCGGCGGCCGGGTCCCGACGACCTCCATCAATGGTCAACACCGCTCGGGCGCAGGAATGTTTAAGCAAAGGCTCACGTCATCTTCTCTAAAATGACCCGAATATATAAACACCCTCCAAACATTACACATCTGCGCCATTAATCAAGCACGGCCCAGTCACCGGTTATGAATTAACCCGAACTCCTACGGCTCCGAGAGCGAGCGACGGGCGAACCAGGCTGCTCCCATGATCCCCGGCCCGGAGAGCGAGGCGAATGCTCCTGCCAGGCGCCAGGGTAACAAATGGAGGCGTGCGCACGGATAATTCATAAGCCCCCCCCCAAAACACAGGCGGAAGGATTCTCCCCCAGGACTAGCACAAAACCATTTTTATTACAATTTATTTATTATTATTATTTTTTATTTATTATAATTTATTGGTATTTTTTTTATTTTTAATTTGTTAGGTTTCATGGAAAATAACCAGCCCGCCCCATCTCTATATGTATTGTATTACAATTTATTATGTATTTATTTATACTTTTTTGATAAGTAGTTTATTTACTTTATTTTATTATTATTATTATTATGTATTATGTATTATTATTATTATTATTATATGTTTATGTTTTTATTGTTAGGCAGTGAAACAAGACTCATCTGGAATATAAATATAGTTTACACTTTGCCGTGTTAAAACTCACACACAAGGTTATGATTACAACATTCTCCAGTAGCAAATACCTAAGAACTGGGTAGTGTAGAGAGATAAGAGCACACAGTGTGAGGACACGTTCCCAGTGACACTTTCTGGGAACTACAAACCTGGATTAAATAATCCTTTTGTCACAGCTTTCTGGCTTCTACTCAATTGTTAATTATTATACCTCTATCCAGGATAGTAGAAAAATATGCACCAGTGTTTTGTTTCTATCCAGGGATAATACCTAACATGGCAAGCACAGCGTGTGAGCTACATCCCACAGTGCAACTTGGAGAAACTTCATCATAGGATATATAATCCATTTTTCACAGTCAGTGTAACTACTAACATACCTAAACACGATATGACTATACAGCTCTTCAGGACAATACCTAACCTGGGCCGCGAGAGCACAGAGAACAGGAGTGTGGGATACACGGAAAGTGAAATTGGAGAAGCTCCATTCTGAATATAAATTCATTATCACAGTTCCTGCTTCTACTATAGCAACACATAGGTCTAAGTTTACCATCTCTATAAGGGTCAATACTAACACTGGCTGAGACGAGCAGAGAGCAAAGAAGTGTGAGGATACACCCAAAGTGCCATTGGAGAGCACGAATATAAGCACAGCAGTGGTGAGGACAGGTCCTCTACATACAATTCTGGCATATAAATCCTATTTCTTGCATCTAACTATATGTAACTGTGGTTGGAGTCAGCATGGGTCCACCCTGCTGACAGGTTCCCTTTCTATAGAACAATGGTTATGAAGTGAACAGTCAGTGGATTGAGGACCTGGATGACCACCAGGTACATTGGGCTCCATATTCCCATCCCGTCGTGAAATCCCGTGGTCCGTTCTCCCGCGGATTCGAATCTTTTCGATTCACTAGAGTTGTGCGTCCAATTTCCTGCAGGTGTCCTGCTGCGCCGAGTCCGCCGGAGTTCACCTTCTTCTCTTCCCTGCATGCGGTGCTGATCTTGTGGACACATTTCGTTTCTATATTTCTTGAGTTTTTTTCCAAATCAGTCGGTCCACATACTGTCCCCGATTTTCTGTTCATTGAAAGGCCACCAGCGCAGATCGCCACAATCCGATCACGTGCGCGCAAAAACCTGTGTAATCAGGGCAAAAGGGTAAACAGTCGGGAAAACCCGACGAAATGCGTGCGTTTGGAACTTAGTAAATGGCCCCATTGTGGACCTAGTCGGATGTCGCCCAGTAACAAAATTGGAACACAGAACCAAAGGAAGAGTAGATGCCACAGTGTCCATCGTGTTATATTTTACAATAGCAAAACAATTACGAAGAAAAAAAACATCATAGAGGACCCATTGGGCTATTTCTAAGGGTTCCGAATCGCGTTTTTTTCCGACGGTTTTACCTATTTTTCCAGTTTGCGGCGAATTGCCCGCGGGATTTGGCGCGCAAGCGTACGCATTGTGGCGCATCGCCCCCGGCTTTCATGACGACAGAAATCGGTGGGCGTGGCCAGCAAAGTGGACCGCTGACAATTGAAAAACTGGGAATTTTAAAAAAAAAAAGGTATGTGCGCAAGATCAGCACATTACATGCCACCAGAAGAAGAAGGGGTGCGAACTCTGGTGGAACTTCAGCGCAGCAGCGACACCTAGTGGACATCGGCGCACGAGCCTTAGTGAATCGCGGGCAGGAACCCGAATCGGGTCAGAGAACACGCTTGCGATCGCTACAGGAACCGGAGGTAAAGCTGCCCACCTTGTGTTAAACATTGCATCACACCTCTTGGGGGGACAAGTGGAACATTACAATGGGGACATTTACTTACCCGGTCCTGTCGTTAATCCGACGGACGCGTTGTCCGGTCAAGGATTCGGGGGACTAGCATCGAGTTTCTGCAGGTGTCGCTGCTCGCGATGAGGTCCGCCAGATTCACCCTTCTTCTTACCGTTGCAATGTGAGTGACTTGATGCTTACGACGTCAATTTGTTTTTTAAATTCCGCCAGTTTTGAAATTCCGTATCCGTTTGGGGTTGTCCGTCGGCCACGCCCCAGATTTCCATTGCATGCATGCCGGCGCCATCACCACAATCCAATTGCGTGCGCCCAAAAACCCGGGGCTTCGCTGCAAATTCGAGAATTATCGGGAAACCCACGAAAGTGCGGCGTGCGGACCCTTAGTAAATGAGCCCAATGTGTTATCTTAATGGCAAACTCAGCTCTGCTCCATCCGTCTCCGAGTCTTGGTATGGAATAGACGAGTTCTTTCCTTGTGATGTTTCTCCATCTTCTGCACTCTTTGTATCATTCTCTTACCCTCTTGTAGCTGTTAGCAGCTCGTGTTATCGCCCATGGCGGCTCTGCGCAGCCTCGTTTTTTTTTTGGGTGTGCGCCTCTTGGTGAGGTGATAGCTTTGTGCGCTATTATTGTTAATTGGTACATAGAAATGAAGCGCTGCTAGATATTAATATGTAACTGCTGACTTGTTGAGTAGCAGTTACTGTGTATCCATGGGCTCTCAGCGAGTACATCTGGCTCCCTCTCATTATCTGTGATAAGATACTTTAAATACAGCAGATGCGACACAGAATCTCCCGACCCCCGGAACATTCCGCTTAATAATACAGCGCACGGATTATTCCTCTCACATAGAAACCTGGTAGCATCCCAGGAGATACTCCAGATATTACTGATACAACCCGCTATGTCTAGTGCACAGGACGGGGAGCTGATCATCCGATAAGGTACAGGACTCTTATCTCCACCAGTGCACAGGTATCATTGGATCCATTGTGAGACCTATTCATAGGGCTGTTGCAATACCTGGCTCACACCTATATGGACACAGGGTGGGGGCTTTTCTGCCAAAATCCCTGGGAACCCTCATTAGGAGTGACCATACAGACTGCAGTACAGTCCCTGGAGGATATGTTGTAATCTGTACCTTTGGTAGTACGTTGTTATTAACAGCAGGACTGTGAAATGTGGATGTTATTCCTGGATTGTAGCTTCGTCCAATTTCACTGGAGATGTGTCCTCACACTGCTGTGCTCTTGCAGCCAGTGTATAATTGTCCCTGGAGAGATGTGTAATGCAAGAATGTGTATGTGTTAGTGGCACCAGACTGTGATATATGATTTTTATTCCAGATTTCGGCTTCTCCTCACGCTGCTGTGCTCTGTCTTTCTGTATGCAGAAGCCTCCCTTCTGCATAGAAAGTTATGATCACACGTCTTTCCGGAAATCTTAAAGGAAATCTATCATCAAATCCATCCGAGTAACCAGGACACACAGATCTTCCTTATATTTGTTTTCCATGTCCTCCTCCTCCCTCTAAATCAACTTGATAATTATCTAAAGAGACTGAAGGGTTCTAGGAGGGTTTACCAGAGCTCCTTCCGTGCTGTAACTTCAACAGGATGTTCACTGTCGTCCCCCTTCCCCTTTTCCCTATTCCTGGATCTATAAGTAGGTGCCCCTGGTTTCCTTTCACACGGAACCTTTACTGTTGACAGTTCCCTTTGCGAAACACATGGGGAAGCAGAGACTTCTTCCATGATGTTGCTTTGGATGAATGTATGTATACAGTATAAGAGATTACAGATTCTTAAAGGGAATGACCCGGTTAAACATCTGCAATGTGGTCTTCCAACATATTGGGGTCATTTACTAAGGGCCGATTCGCATTTTCCCAACGTGTTACCCGAATATTTCCGATTTGTGCCAATTTCCCCTGAATTGCCCCCCGGGAGTTTGGCACACGCGATCGGATTGTGGCGCATCGGCGCGGGTTTGCATTCGACAAAAAATCGGGGCAGAACGAAAACCCGACGGATTCGGAAAAAAACACCGCATTTAAAAAAAAAAAATGTGTCGCGAAAATTGCACTTACCTTCACTCAGCCCGCTCGGTGGTATTCCAGTGTGCGTTCCGATGATTTCAGGCGCAGCAGGCGCCACTTGGTGGATTGTGAGGAACTGCCTTAATAAATCCCGTCCGGACCCGAATCCGCACAGAAACGCGCCGCTGATCGCGAATGGGCCGGTAAGTAATCTGCCCCATTCTTCTTCACATACTATGTGAAGAACCTTCTGCACTAATGCCTTCTGATAAGTTAGCGATGTACGGAAGACTCTCAGTTGTTCTGTCAGTGAAGAACACATTGCAGATGTTTCCATACATCCGCTAACTTATCAGAAGACATTAGTGCAGAACAGTGTCATTGTTCTTCACTGTATTTTCTTAGGTAAATGCTCGATCTCGAGCAGGGGAAAATACTCGTCCGAGCAACGAGCCGTTCCGAGTATGCTCGCTCAACTCTAGACACTATGGGGCAGATTTACTTACCCGGTCCGTTCGCGATCCAGCGGCGCGTTCTCTGCGGTGGATTCGGGTCCGGACGGGATTTAATAAGGTAGTTCCCCCGACGTCCACCAGGTGGCGCTGCTGCGCTGAAAAGCATCTGAACGCGCCGGAATTCACCGAGGCCGGGCTGAATGAAGGTAAGTGCGTCCCGAGCGACACACATTTTCGGTTTTTAAATGCCGCGGTTTTTCCGAATACGTCGGGTTTTCGCTCGGCCACGCCCCCCAATTTCCATCGCGCATGCGGGCGCCGATGCGCCACAATCCGATCGCGTGCGCCAAAATTCCGGGGCAATTCAGGTACAATCGGCGCAAATCGGAAATATTCGGGTAACACGTCGGGAAAACGCGAATCGGGCCCTTAGTAAATGACCCCCAATGTACATTATGCTGTGTACAAAATTAGTGAAACAAAAAAAAACTGTTTTTAAAAGATTGGGGGGGGGGGGAATATACAATTTCCAGAACAATTGAAAGCAGCGTTGGTTTGGAATGATTCAGAGCTGAACCTTTTGAAAAATTTGACAAAGCTTTAATGAATCAAGTCCCTGATGATTCTCTCATCTGTCACGGAGGGCTTAAGGTTTAGTGATTGTAACCACGTCGCTTCTTACCTTCCATACACTGTCATCTCCCTCCCCAAAGTTGGTCAAGTTTTGCTGTGATTATGGTAAAAAAATCTGGTGTCCCAGTATATAATAGTGGTAAAAAAATAAATAATAATAACAATAACGACATTAATAATAATGATGAAATATTATGGTCGCTGCAGTAGACACAGGCTGCAGTCATTCATTTACAATTACTTTTATCTATGATTATAAATCACAAAAAGGGGACAAATATGATTAAATAAAGAGTTATATCATTTTATTGTGACAATGTATCAGGTCTGATCCGTGACAAGCGTCCAATCCCTTTCCTCCAGAATATTCTCCGCCTGGTTATCCCTGCAGTCCCACCTGCAGCCAGTAGAGGGCGGTCACTGCCTGCAGATCGTTGCCCTGTGTCTCCCTTTATACTGAGCTCCTAATTTATATTAAACTTACTTGTTCTTGAGCCCAGAAAGACAGTGATCTGTGATATAGATGAGGGAAATAAATGTTACATAATGGAACAGAAACGCTGAAATGTCTGGGTGTCGGGTGCAGTGGGGCTAATCTGCATGGGTGCTGTATACCCTACGGCAGGGGTATGTAGAGATTCCTTCTACTGTGAAGCTAGATGCTACCTGATGGCTTATTCAAATGATAAGAGGTGGCCGTATTATGGGGAGCTGCATAGGCTACAAATATGCTTGACACTTCTATGTATTCTCAATGCCAGTATGCAGCTGGTTTGGTGTAAAGCTATGGGACTTTGGGACTCAGGAGCAATTTGTCAGATGTTGGAACTGAGCAAATCATTTTATAAAAGCAACTATTCCTGCACTTCATATGCTAGAGACTGCACCCACACACATGCTCTATGTACGCTCAATGCCAGGTTGTCAGTTCTTGAGCATATTGCTCCCTTGCTCAGCCATAGACACAAGTATGTAGGGGAACTACTCCGACTACTGCCCATGCTGCAGTCTTTCAGTAGGTTCAGAAGAATCGGGGAGCCAGACTGGATTCCCCCACACTATAATTCACCATTGGTTGGTGGGGGCCCTTTATGGTGGGGGCCCTGGTACTCATGCCTCAGGAGCCCTCCCCATAATCTGGCTCTGGAATTGAGTTTTAAAGTCTAGGAGCACCATCATGTCTTGGAACAAGGCATAGGAGAGGATACAAAGTGACGAAGGAAGCCTACTGAGATACATTTGTTCTCTTCTTTCAAGGACCAGAAGTCCATAACTCCTCATTGTGGTCCTGGATGTGTCGGAACGTGGATTCCATGTGATCAAATGTGATTTACATATTTTGAGAAGAAGAACTTGAAGATGGACAAGGATGTAGCACAGTCATAAACTCAATGTCATGTTTCTAGAGGCTTCAGGATGGGATGGATTCCCTTGTAGTCCCTGATGGTCTAAGATGGATTTGGGTTGTCCACCATTTGTGCAGCTTTTCCCCTAGGATGGACCAGATGGAAGAGTAATTTCTGCAGAGTGGATGTTGTTACCAGTGTGTAACTCGCTTTCTACAACATTATTAAGAGAGTGGGAAGACTAAGCATAGGGGGGGGGGGGGATTGATTTATTGCTGTTGATATCAAGAAACAGTCAAAGTTCAGGCGGTGGTCTCATTACCACAAACACACCAGAGGAGCAGCCATCGATGCCTTTCATTTCCAGCTATACTGTATGTATGTGTAGGACAGTAGCACATTAGTCAGTGCCTTTGGATTCAGCTTATAAGTGCAGCTTGTGAACCCAGACTATGAGGTGACGCAGCAGCTGGAGCGTGTGTAGCAATACTGGGTTCATGTGTCCGTGCTACTAGGGAGGAGCAATCTAAAAAAACATTCAGTAGCTCTATACAAAGGCTTCTGGTCTCCAATGTATATATTATATACCAACTCCTAACCCATATGCTACACGGGTCCTCTTAAAGGATATTTCCCCCTAATAACTCAGGATAACAAAATACAACTTCTCTGATTCACCGGTATTACTAGAGATGAGAGAGCACTAAAATGCTGTGGTATCGTGTATTCGAGACGAACTTTTCCCGATGCTCGAGTGCTCGTCTCGAAAACGAACCCCATTGAATCAATGGAGACTCGAGCATTTTTCAGGGACCAAGGCTCTGCACAGGGAAGCTTGGCAAACACCTGGGAACCTACGAAAAGGATGGAAAACACCACGGAATGGACAGGAAACAGTGCAGGGCGCATGCAGTGATGCTCTGAGGCTGCCAATCGCACCATTATGCCAATTATGGGCACAGACATGGCCATGACGAAGTGACAGAATGAAGCTAGATAGCAGCTAAAACATCCAATAATTGACCCTGACCTATAGGGGACGGCATGCAGAGGCAGAGGCAGCAGGCAGATAGAGAGTGGCATGGCGACATACCCTAAATGACTCAGCTTCAAACCAATGGTGGCAGAGAGAACCAAAGGAGTGAGGCAAGAAGCGCTCAAATAATATCGCTACATGATAAAGTTTGCCGTATATTTTGTGGATTAACAGCAGAGGGTGGCGCACAGTTAACAGGACCATGCAAACAACCCAAAATTCTGCCTGACAAGCTCGTTTGATAAGGGGACCATGTATGGAGGCAGTGAACTAGTAGTAGATGAAGGTGTGCTGCAGTTAAAACTATGTTAGTTGGATCTTGGCATGGAGCTGGCGCTCCGGCTCCAGGCGAGCTTTCGCCAATCCAAGCCCCTGTCTCTAGGCTACTCCCCAACAGCACTTCTAAGAACCTTTGTATAAGATCAAGTGTAGAGTTGCTCTATAAGTTTAGGATATGCCGGTGAGGGGAGGGGAATGTAAACAGAATGCGCAAGAAGCGCTGAAATAATATCGGTTAATCATAAAAGTTTTGGCCAGTATTTTTGGGATAAACAAGCGGGTGGCGACAAAGTTAAACAAGTTTTGATGTGGAATCCATGAAACAACCAAATTTCTGCCGACACACCTCGTTTGATAAAGGGACAGTGTATGGAGGCAGCTATATGGACGACTTTTGGAGGTAGCAATGGAGACAAGTGTGGAGGCTGCTATGGAGACATTAATTTGGATAGTGCCTGTATGTGGCAGTCCCAGAAAATTTTCTCAACCAGAGGAGCAGGTAGGTGCCCTGGCAGTAAAATGAATAGATTGAGTGCCGTATGTGGCGAGTCCCAAAAATTTAACCAGAAGGAGCTAGGTAGGTGGCCCCCAGAAAAATGGAATCGATTGAGTGCTGTATGTGGGCAGTCCCAAAAGTTTTCAACAAGAGGAGCAGGTAGGTGGCCCGAGAAAACTGGAATCGATTGAGTGCCTGTATGTGGCAGTCCCAAAAGTTTTCAAACCGAGGAGCAGGTAGTGGCCCTCCAGAAAATTGAATAGATTGAGTGCCTGTATGTGGCAGTCCCAAAAGTTTTCAAAAGAGGAGGCAGGTAGGTGGCCCTCCAGAAAAATTGAATAGATTGAGTGCCTGTATGTGGCACTCCCAAAAATTGTTTAAAACAGAGGAACGGCGTGGTGGCCCTCCAGAAAAATTGAATAGATTGAGTGCCTGTATGTGGCACTCCCAAAATTGTTTAAAACAGAGGACCGCGGTCGGGCCCTCAGAAAAATTAAATGCATAAAGTACTATAGCTAGAGCCAGTGGGCCCTGTCAAAAAATAGCCCAGTTTCCTCTGCTTATTGTACAAGAAGAGGGGAGGGGGGGGAAAGGACGGAAATGAGGAGGAGGTATGAGTGGAGTGGATACAATTATTCAGGTTGAGAGCTTCTCCCTGGTGGAAGATGAAATTATGAGAAATCCAGGGCTTAATTCCTCTTAATAGCGCTCACTTGTCGCGTGTCGTCGACAGGCGTGACGCTTCTCGGTGATATGCCACCAGCCTGGCACTGAAAATCCCGCTCGTGACAAAGACGCTAGCGCAGGGCAGGCAAGAACCTCCAAGGTTACAGCCCAGTTCGTTCTGGATGTGTCGGAACGTGGATTCCATGTGATCAAATGTGATTTACATATTTTGAGAAGAAGAACTTGAAGATGGACAAGGATGTAGCACAGTCATAAACTCAATGTCATGTTCTAGAGGCTTCAGGATGAGGATGGATTCCCCTTGTAAGTCCCTGAGATGGTCCTAAGATGGATTTGTTGGGTTGTCCACCAGTTGTGCAGCTTTTCCCCATAGATGGACCATGTGGAGAGTAGATTTCTGCAGAGTGGATGTTGTTACCAGTGTGTAACTCGCTTTCTACAACCACTTATTAAGAGAGTAGGGAAGGAATAAGCGTAGGGGGGGGGGGGATTGATTTATTGCTGTTGATACAAGAACAGTCAAAGTCTGCAGGCGGGTGGTCATTACCACAAAACCAACCCAGAGGAGCAGCCATCGATTCCCTTTCATTTCCAGTATACTGTATGTATGTGTAGGACAGGTAGCACATTAGTCAGTGCCTTATGGATTCAGCTTATAATGTGCAGCTTGTGAACCCAGACTATGAGGTGACGCAGCAGCTGGAGCTGTGTAGCAATACTGGGTTCATGTGGTCCGTGCTACTAGGGAGGAGCAATCTAAAAAAAACATTCAGTAGCTCTAATACAAAGGCTTCTGGTCTCCAATGTAATATATATATATACCAACTCCTAACCCATATGCTACACTGGGTTCCTCTTTAAAGGGATATTTCCCCCTAAATATACTCAGGATAACAAAATATCACATTCTCTAATTCACTGTTATTACTAGAGATGAGCGAGCACTAAAATGCTCGGGTACTCGTTATTCGAGACGAACTTTTCCCGATGCTCGAGTGCTCGTCTCGAATAACGAACCCCATTGAAGTCAATGGGAGACTCGAGCATTTTTCAAGGGGACCAAGGCTCTGCACAGGGAAGCTTGGCCAAACACCTGGGAACCTCAGAAAAGGATGGAAACACCACGGAAATGGACAGGAAACAGCAGGGGCAGCATGCATGGATGCCTCTGAGGCTGCCTAATCGCACCATTATGCCAAAATTATGGGCAACAGCATGGCCATGACAGAGTGACAGAATGAAGCTAGATAGCATCTAAAACATCCAATAATTGACCCTGACACTATAGGGGACGGCATGCAGAGGCAGCGGCAGCAGGCTAGAGAGTGGCATGGCGACATACCCTAAATGGACTCAGGCTTCAAACCAATGGGTGGCAGAGAGGAACCAAAGGAGGTGAGCAAGAAGCGCTCAAATAATATCGCTACATGATAAAAGTTTGCCAGTATATTTTGTGGATTACACAGCAGGGTGGCGACAAAGTTAACATGGAAGCCATGAAAACAACCCAAAATTCTGCCTGACACAGCTCGTTTGATAAGGGGACCATGTATGACAAAGTTAACATGGAAGCCATGAAAACAACCCAAAATTCTGCCTGAAACAGCTCGTTTGATAAGGGGACGATGTATGGAGGCAGTGAACTAGTAGTAGATTAAAGGTGCTGCAGTTAAAACTATGTTAGTTGGATCTTGGCATGGAGCTGGCGCTCCGCTGCCAGGCGAGCTTTCGCCAATCCAAGCCCCTAATAGAACACCCTAACGCTTTCCCTGACCAGCAGCAGCTCTCTCCCTAGCGGCATCCAGACACAGAATGATCCGAGCCGCGCGGGCAGCGGCTAGTCTATCCCAGGGTCACCTGATCTGGCCAGCCAACCACTGCTATCTACGTGTAAGGGTACCACGTCATGCTGGGTGGAGTGCAGAGTCTCCTGGCTTGTGATTGGCTCTGTTTCTGGCCGCCAAAAAGCAAAACGGCGGGAGCTGCCATTTTCTCGAGCGGGCGAAGTATTCGTCCGAGCAACGAGCAGTTTCGAGTACCCTAATGCTCGACCGAGCATCAAGCTCGGACGAGCATGTTCGCTCATCTCTAGTTATTACCAAAAATACAGAGTTTCACAGATATAATTCCAACGTGTCTCTATCAGTCCCGGTATATACAACTTCAGTTGTCCCTGTTATCCGACCCTGTATCTTCTGACTTTAGGGTCAACAGATATCTTGCCTGACCCTGCTGAGGTCTTCTCTGCTCCTTGCAGCGACCCCTCCCCCCTGCATTTCAGGACAAGCTCACACTGATACAGACAAACTTCTTGCCGGCAAACAGCAGCAGAGACACAAGAGCTACAAGCTACAGGCAGATAAGTTCTTTATCTGGGGGAGGGAAGGGGGCACAGCAGATCTGACAGTGTGTGTGTATGTGTAGCTGAGATGTAGCATTTCTGAGAGTGTCATTGTGTGTTATATGCATCTCATGGGTCCCATCATCTCATCTCTGATCTGTCTCATCTCTCTTTCTATGTGCTAGATATTAGTACAACGTTCAGAAGGTAAATGAAAGCGTATACAAACCCTGTACCCTGATAATGTAAGCACATTGTCAGCACACAACATAAACTTCAGACATGAACTAGGGGAGTGTAGCTCTGCGGCGTTCCCTGCTCCCTCATCAGCAGGTGGTGTCTCACCACCCAGTGACCACGGCCTCTGACCCCTGCAATTAGCTGGGACCCCCACGTACCCGCCCTCGGTCCTCTACCCTAGCCCTCGGGTTTAAACATTTTAAATTTAAAATGAGAGTTTTATACTTTAATTTTTTTTTTACTTTGTTTTGTGTTTTTTGTTTTTTTTTGTGTTTTTGAGTTTTAAAACCAAAAAATGCATCCTATAGAGATGGCTATTTTTCTAGCAAGTATGAAGCCCCACTGCTATGCCAGATGAGATGACGCTGGTTATTAAACAAAATAAACGTAAAAATAAAAAAGGACAAATGGTAGGACTGTGTCTAATTGAAAACATCCAACCCTACTAAATTTTCCCACTTCGGTCTTTGCGATGGATATGGGCGTCAATACGCAAAACACAAGCGGTCGCAAGTCTCACTACAAATTGTCCAATTTTGCTAGTATGATGCACTGCAGCAAGTACAGCCACCAGCAGTATAACCAGAAATCAAATATATATAACACTACTGTAGGGCGTAAGTAAGCTTCTTTGTATTTCCTCTAGGCTATTTTCTAGCCAAGTATGAAAGCCACAACTATATGCCAGATGAGATGACGCTGAGTTTTTAAAAAAATACACGTAAAATAAAAAGTAAATGGCAGACTTTGCTAATTGAAATCCAACCCCTACTAAATTTTCTTCCCACTTTCGGTGTTGAGGTGGATATGTGTGCCACATAAGAGCTAACACAAACGGTAGGCAAGTCCCTGCTAATCTCACCACATATGGTACTAGCTGCAAATAAAAAAAAAAAAAGTAGAACGTTATTGTAGCCCTAAGAAGGCTGTTGGGTTTTGTAGAATCAGATCTGCCCATAACAGTAAGCTAATAGAACACCCTAACGCTTTTCCCGACCAGCAGCAGCTCTCTCCCTAGCGGGCATCAGACAACAGAATGATCCGAGCGCGCGGGCAGCGGCGAGTCTATCCCAGGGTCACATTGCATCTGGCCAGCCAACCACTGCATCTACGTGTAAGGTACCACGTCATGCTGGTGGAGATGCAGAGTCTCCTGGTTGTGATTGGCTCTGGTTCTGGCCGCAAAAAAGCAAAAACGGCGGGAGGGCCATTTTTCTCGAGCTGGGCGAAGGTATGTTTCTTTTTCGAGCAACGCCAGTTTCGAGTACCCTAATGCTCGACAAGCATCAAGCTCGGCGAGCGCATGTCTCGCTCATATCTAGGATTAACAAAATACAGAGTTTCCACAGATATAATTCCAAAGTGTCTCTATCAGTCCCGGTATATAAACTTCAGTTGTCCCTGTTATCCGACCTGTATCTTCTGACTTTAGGGTCAACCGATATCTTGCCTGAGCCCTGATGAGGTCTTCTCTGCTGCTTGCAGCGACCCCTCCCCCCCTGCATTTCAGGACAAGCTCACACTGATATAAGACAAAATTTCTTGCCGGGCAAACAGCAGCAGAGAACAAGAGCTACAAGCTACAGTCAGATAAGTTCTTTATCTGGGGGAGGGAAGGGGCACAGAAGTCTGACAGTGTGTGTGTATGTTGTAGCTGGATGGTAGCATTTCTGAGAGTGTCATGTGTGTGTTATATGCATCTCATGGGTCCCATCATCTAGTCTCGCTCTGTTCATCTCTCTTCTATGCTGCTAGATACCAACTTAGTACAACGTTCAGAAGGTAAATGAAAGCGTATACAAACCCTGTACCCTGATAATGTAAGCACATTGTCAGCACACAACATCTCACAGCACTAGAGGGATCATGAAGTGTTTGTTTAGAGAGTTCCCCGCTCACACTCTGGAATTATCTTAAAAGATGGAAACTATGATCCATCCTTTTCTATAGACACTTTTGGATCATTATACGCAAAGCCTTGGAAGGTCACTAGAGAAGCTTCTTCCCTAATAGAGTTTACATAAAGGAAGAAAACCATAGTCAATTTTTTCTGGAGTCACTTTTATATCACTATGTGCTAAGCCCTGGCAGGGCAGTAGAGAAGCTTCTTCTCCTAAATAATTTACGTAAAAGGTGGAAACTAGGATCCATCCTTTTGTATAGACTTTTATATCACTATGTGCTAAGCCCTGGCAGGGCAGTAGAGAATCTTCTCAGAAAAGGATACATCAAAGGTCCTTCAGTTTCTGTTTGAAAGACCCTGGAAGGGCAGTAGAGAATGGAATCTACAAAGACTACAAAATGGATCCAAAACAGATTTTTCCCAATTTTACCCACTTTCCATGACTTCTGGAGGAACATCAGGCACTTTCCAGGACTGTATATTCTGTCTTCAGGGATCTGATACAATTGCAAACAGTCCAGTAGTGTAGACAAGACCTGAGACAATAGAGAGGAAGAGGAAGGTCTATGGAGAAACACCTGGGATTATTTGGGTGCATGGGCTGAATGTGAACAGGAGCGAGCGGCGCTGACATATGGCCGCAGACTGATGGAGGAGAATTAACAAGACAGACGGTTTGGCTGCAGCGACGGTGCTCAACAACCTTCACTGAAATATTTCTGAGCTAATTAGACGACTCATTGCTGCATCTCCGTACAATGTATCAGCTGAGTCACAGCCTCTTCACATATTTGTATGCAGTCGGGTGACCCCGGATTCATTGTTGGGTGACATCGGTTTCATTCATAAAGCTGCTCTATGCCTGACCCTCGACAGCTACACTCTGTACTCATCCAATCTGTAGCACAGCAGAGCTAAACATGTGATTTAACCCTCCTGCACAGCAGAGACTATGACATGATGGACTGTAGCAGCTTCATTGCAGCACAATGGATAATCATCTACTATGGTGCAACATTGAGCAGCACCATATCATTAACTCAGCTCTGCTACATCTCTGTATAGCAACATAATAGCGATTCATAATGAAATTCAGCTGAAAAATGACAGATTTGGGTAATGATAATAGCTGTTATCTGCATCAGTGACACAACCCACATATTATTATCTGACATCAAGACAATAAGTCATTATATAAACACTATAGAAAATTAAAGATACACAGTAATGGGAGGGATGTTATAGAACAGGAGGAGCTGAGCAAATTGTACATAGTGTCCTATCTGCAGGCAGCATGTTATAGAGCAGGAGGAGCTGAGCAGATTGTACATAGTGTCCTATCTGCAGGCAGCATGTTATAGAGCAGGAGGAGCTGAGCATGTTGTATCTGTAGGGAGCATGTTATAGAGCAGGAGGTGCTAGGCAGATTGTACTTTGTATCCTATCTGCAAGCAGCATGTTATAGAGCAGGAGGTGCTAGGCAGATTGTACTTTGTATCCTATCTGCCGGCAGCATGTTATAGAGAAGGAGGAGCTGAACACATTGGGGCACATTTACTTACCCGGTCACAGAAAGTGCATTGTCCGTGTATAATGCGCTGTGCGGGGAGTCACTAAGATTGTGCACCCGATATCCTGCATGTGTCACTTCCCCGCTCAGGTCCCCGGAGTTCACCTTCTTCTTCCTGGTGCATGTAAGTGCATTGTCCGTGTATCGATCCGCATCCCTTAGTAAATGAGCCCCATAGTGTGTTAGGGGGGTGCGGAAGGTCATTCTTCACCTCTAAGGGTTAATCATATACAATGTAACATCCTGTGTCCTGTATTGTGTCACCGCTGACCACAAGTTTACGATGACAATTACTAAACACCTCTGGGTGCTCATGCAGGACCCCCGGGGGCTCCGCTCTATTGTTATTAACCTGACAAAGGAGTTTTGTCTCGGCACGCGCGGCGCAGCAGATATATGAGCCGGATTCCTCGCGCTTAGCAACATTTTTTAATTAAAAGCACTTCTGAAACTTAATGGACCATGAGGAAGCTCTTGGCTTGGTTACTCGAGGGGATAAAACTTTGCAAAAGTTCTTACCATAAATCCATATAAAAATAAACAAAAAATAATAGATAAAAGTGCAAAATTCAGAATTTTTTACATTTTTAATTTTTTTTACTATGCCAGAATTAAAAGCTTAATGTAAATAGTTAAGTGTTAAGAAGTTATTGACGTCACAAGGATAAAAGATACAATGGGGGAGATTTATTAAGAGTAAGAATGTGCAACCAATCACAGCTCAGCTTTAAAATATTCATGAGCACTGGTGAAATGAAAGCTGAGCTGTGATTGGTTGCGATGGGCTACTAAGCACATTCTTACGCTTGATAAATCTCCATCAATATTTTGTTTCCAGAATGAATCTTCTTCAGTCTTGGGGATTTATCACAGCTGCGCACACTGCCCCCTGCTGGTGTGATGATTTGTGGTTGGCCATGGTATAGGACAGTCACCCCTACTGTATTGCAGCATATGGGGATTTTCTATGGTTCTGTAGCAATGAGCCACAGGCACACTGTTACAGATCTTCAGAAAAACGGATCCTGGAGGTTTTCTTTAGGTGTACTTTAACCCTATGGCATCTGATTGCTCTTACCATGTACTGCAATACTATTATATTGCAGTATATGGGGATATTCTATGGTCTTGTAGCAATTGGCCACAGGCACACTGTTGCAGATCTTCAAAATAGACAGATCCAGGAGGCTTTTTTTAACTGTATTTGTAGACCCACTTTAACCCTATGGCATCTGATCGCTCTTACCATGTACTGCCATACTACTGTATTGCAGCATATGGGGATTTTCTATGGTCTTGTAGCAATGTGCCAGGGGCACACTGTTATAGATCTTCAGAAAAGACAAACTCTGGAGGCGTTTTTTAACTGTATTTGTAGACCCACTTTCACCCTAGTTGGTCTGGTCGCTCTTACCATGTCTTGCAATACTACTATATTGCAGTATATGAGGATTTTGCTATGGATCTGTAGCAGTGTACCACTGGCACACTGTTACAGATCTTCAGAAAAGACAGATCCTGGAGTCTTGTACAGACTCCAAGCTGTCTTCATTGCACACTCAGCTGAGAGCCCAGGTCATTGTTGTTAAGGTGTTACCAAATGGAAAGTTTGCTGTAAGATAAGTGTCAGATCAAATCGATGCAGTCGATCATGTGATTGCATATGATCTAATGTGTTTTTAGACCCAGCTGCTGATGGACAAAAAGAACTCTCTAACATTTGAAATATATGGAAACAATAGAAAGATAGAAAAATAAGCATATTGCTTATGATGACGTGCGGCCCCTTTGTCCCTTTGTCATCCAGGGCCTCCCCCATTACAATGTTGACTTTCCGCTAATGAAGTGAAAGTTTGTTGTGTTTTTTTATTCTTTTTCTCTCTGTTTTCTGTGTAGCCGGGATGGAAGGGGCAAGCAATGGTCTTGGTTGTGATGAAAGAGTCTGCACTGAACACTTTGCATCGTTTTCGTGCGGCTGCGAGACGTCTTTCAGAGCGTTTATCCTCACAAAGAATTCATTTCTGAAAGATGTTACGAGAAAATTATTAAAAAGGAAGAAGAAACGTCTCTCGATCTTATTAAGTTTTCCGCCAGACGGATGAATGAGAATGAAGATTTCGGGGAGAGTTAATGGTCCGGAGTCTTTCATTAAGGTGGAAAAATGGTGGGAAAAAAAAATAAATAAAATTGCTACATGTTGTGTTGTAATCGTCTGCCTTATAATTATAGGGGTTTTCTCATTTGGGTTTTATTTGACCTTCTTTAAGGGTAATGGAGGAAGAGGGAGGGGAGGATTCCCATATCACAAACCATTGAGTAGGTTCTCTCCCATGAAAATCCATCCTGATAAACCAGGGACATTACTCATAGATCCAGGCACCGGGACTGTGGTATTTTCTTATATTTTTCTAAAATAAACTTTTAAAATTATGCTAATCAGCCAGAAGGACTAGATGGGCGGTTATGATAGCCCTTCCATGCTGCAGATTCACAGGCTATTACACTGTCTCCCCCTACTCCCTCGGCATGCTGTAATGTCCCACAGTAGGAGAAGGAAAGTGCTCGTGCACAGTCTAACAGCCTATGAAGCTACAGCACAGAGGGGCTCTTGTACCGTGCCCATTAGCCTTTTAGGCTTATTAGAATAATTTTAAAAGTTGATTTTAGAAGGCAGGAGGCCATGGATAACAAATGTAAGAAGATTCCCACAGTCCCGGTGCCTGGATCTGTGAGTAATGTCCCTGGTTTATCAGGATGGATTACACCAATTCCAAGCAATCAATGTCATTACTTTTGCATCCAATCAGATGGGCGGGGCCAGGCTGATTTCTCCACCCATGACCCCTCCTATTTGGCATCTAAAAAAAAAAAGTTTACCCAATATTCTATGTGGAATCTATAGTGTCAGAGGGGTGGTCCTGGGCTGTATCAGGCAGCTTGGCTCCACCCATATGACTGTTGAGAAGCGGTATATGTTAACCCATGATTGTACTTTTTGCAAGTTTTTTTTTTACTTTTTTAAGATCCTCCATTTTTAAGAAAACACAATGCAGAATTGTCTGTTTATAGTTCCTACAATATGAATAGGAAACCAGGGTAGTTTCCTATAGTGCACCCTTTAACCCAGTCCTATACCCACTGTCCTATACTGCACCTTTGTGGAGCCCATGCTATTTCCCCTACAAAGTTTTCAGGTCCAGGTTATATATATTGGACATCACGATTATCAGTGACTGTTTCAGCCATGATTTGCTGTGTTTTCGGCAATGGTCTCATTTCTGGCAGTATCCGTTGGGTTCTCTGTTCATTTCATTGCACTTCCTGGTTTTTTATGACAATGAGAAGCGAATTACAGGATATAATATCACAATCATTTATTTGTCATAATATTTATCGCAGTAATTGAGGACATAAAAGTATCGAGAAGCCAAAATACTTGTATTACAGGACGGATTTATTGTCGGGGGATGACTATTCATTAGGAATTATCTAATTACTAGAGAATAAAGATGAGATGTTGTAGGTTGTGATCATATTGTTAAGATTCTAGAAAAATTAGTTTCATAATAAATAGAAGCAAAATTGTCAGGACAATCTGGGAGAGGCGGCTACTGTGTAGGGCTGCTGCGGAGCCGGGTCCTTACTATGGAAATGATTGGATCTGATTGGACGGTTGGTTACAAGGGATGACTGGATGGGGAAGTGGATGGATTGTTACATGAATGGTTTAGTGGATGAATAGATGGATTGGATGCATAGAAGATTGGCTGGGTGGTTGGTTGGTTGGATGGACGATGGGATGGAGAATTGGATGGATCATTAGGTGGATCATCCAATTGGATAGATGGATAGAAGATTGGATTGATTATTGGAAGAGTGGACCAATACAAGAATGGAAGGAGGATTGTTTAGACTATTGGATTATGGAATGGATAGAACATTGGACAGATCATTAGATGGATGATTTGGATAGATTGAATGGATGGAAGATTGGATGGATGGATGGATGGTTGGTTGGATGGACGATGAATTGGATCGATGATTAGGTGGATCATTCAATTGGATGGATTGATAGATTATTGAATAGATTATTGGATGATTGATGGATGGATGGATGGATGGATGGAGGGATAGATGGATGGATGGATGGATGGATAGACTGATGGATGGATGGAGGGATAGATGGATGGATAGATTGATGGATGGATGGACAGATGGATGGATGGATAGATGGATGGATAGATGGATGGATAGATTGATGGATGGATGGATGGATAAATGGAGGGAGGGAGGGATAGATGGATGGATAGATTGATGGATGGATGGACAGATGGATGGATGGATGGATGGATGGATAGATTGATGGATGGATGGATGGATAGATGGAGGGATGGATGGATGGATGGATGGATGGATGGATGGATAGATGGATGGATGGATGGACAGATGGATGGATGGATAGGTAGATAGATTCTGGATGGGCAGAGGAATGGATGAATAGGTGGGTGACTGGTGAAATGATGAATAGATTGGATGAATGACTTGAATGGTAAATGGACCAATGGCTAAACAAATGGATGGGTTCAGGTGAATGTCTGAATGAATGATGGATGGTTGGACGCATTTCAATGGGTGGATGAATGAGTTTCTCCATGGATAAATGTATGGTTAGATGGAGGGATGATGGGTGATTGGGTGGAGGTATTTGTGGTTAAATGGGTGAAGTGATAAATTAAGTGGATTGGTATTTGGATGAAAGAATAGATAGAAGGATGGATGAGCTAGGGATAGATGAGTGATTGAATGGATGGACAAAATATATGGATGGATAGATGTTCCCAATGGATAGATGAATGAGTTTACTGTATGTCTGGATGGATAGATAAAGGGATAAATGGAAGGAAGAATTGGTTTGGGGTGAAGTCATGGATAAATACTAGTATGAGGAAATGGTAGAATGTTCACACAAATGAATAAATTGAAGAGATGGAATTAATGAATGAAGTAGATGGTTTTCTGAATGGATGGATACATAGATAGACAGATAGAAAGATAGATATATGTTATGTTAGATAAATGCTTGAACTGATAAATTGATTAAAACAAGATGTATATATAGATAAGTGTATGTATAGGTACAAGGATGGATAATGTAAGGATAGATAGATAGATAGATAGATAGATAGATAGAAGATATATAGATAGATAGATAGATAGATAGATAGATAGATAGATAGATAGTAGATAGATAGATAGATAGATAGATAGATAGAAGATATATAGATAGATAGATAGATAGATAGATAGATAGATAGATAGGAGATAGATATGAGATAGATAGATAGATAGATAGATAGATAGATAGATAGATAGAAGATAGATAGATAGATAGATAGATAGATAGATAGATAGATATGAGAAAGATAGATAGATAGATAGATAGATAGATCTCTGAGGAATGAAGACCCCCACCCCGAGATTCCATAAATATAAAGAGGATGGAAAAAATGTAGCAAAATTTAACTTAACGGGTTAAAAACAATGATACGGCAAAAAAAAAAAAAAGCACTGCAGCCAGTGTTATGTATTGTCCATGGAGAGATGTGTAATCAGGGAGAGATGTGTAATCAGACCTCCCACTGCTGTGCTCTGTGCTCTCTGCAGCCAGTGTTATGTATTGTCTCATGAGCTTCAAAGGCACCGGAATGGGAAAATAATTGAATCTCTGACATGCCCCCCCCCTTCCCGTATACATGTATATGAGATGGGAATGAACGTGTTACTCAGACAATGGCGCCGCAATGTCCCTATCGCTTTGTTTTCCGATAGCCGCCGCGTCGGATAATGAGGCATTTTCCTTCCCATTGTGCACGAAATGGGATGTTTAAGTCAACTTTGGAAGGTTCCGAAAGTTTTGCATTCTCTTTACATGAGTTTCCCTTATAGGAGGTTACAATTTCTCGCTACATTGTAACACAGAGAGGATTTAAAGGGGAAATCGCTACATCTATGGAGGTAATGGGATTGAATTATGAAAGACGAGCTCTGATTGGTGGTTCAGATAGATCTGGTAAAGGGTTTAGGATAATTCTTTAGTATTCGAGGGCTGCGGATGGTCAACAGAATTCCAATGGTCTCCGATTCAGCAGGACGGTCCTGTTTTTTGTCTGACAGCCATGCCCCCTGAATTGTGTCGCAAGAAAGCCAAAATCCGATCGCGCGCGCCAAAAACCCGGGGCAATTCAGGGCAAAACGAAAATATTTCGGGAAAACCGACCGAAATGCTTCTGACGGACCCTTAGTAAATGTGCTCCTATGTGTTGACTCATGATGCTGGTTGTAGGATAGAAGAAGCTGCAGTGTGCGGTGCAGGGAGGAGAGAAGAAGCTGCAGTGTGTGGTGCAGGGAGGAGAGAAGAAGCTGCAGTGTGTGGTGCAGGGAGGAGAGGAGAAGCTGCAGTGTGCTGCAGGGAGGAGAGGAGAAGCTGCAGTGTGTGGTGCAGGGAGGAGAGAAGCTGCAGTGTGTGGTGCAGGGAGGAGAGAAGAAGCTGCAGTGTGCTGCAGGGAGCACAAGAGGAGTCAGGAAAGGTGAGGATGTATGTTTCTCCAGCATTTATCTGCTCTGGGGTCTCCAGTTTTAGTAGCTTTATGCTTTTGGGGTCTCCACTATCAATTATTTGCTCTGGGGGTCTCTTTATTACTATTAACGACTGCTCTAGGGATTCCAGTATTATTATCTGCTCTAGATCTCCACCATTTGTTTGCTCTGGGGTCTCCAGTATTAGTAGTTTTATGCTCTGGGGGTCTAAACTATTATTTGTTTGCTCTTGGGGTCTCTCCATTATTATAGTTAACTGCTCTGGGGTCTCTAGAAGTTATCTGCTCTGGGGACTCCAGTTTTCTCATTATCTGCTCTGAACTTGCTGGGGGGTAGTTATTTTGTGCTGTATTGTGGTTGTGGATGCATCTAGGGTGCTGATTACTAATGTGGCCCCTTATAGACAGTAAGACAATGTGGCCCGTGGACCAATAAATGTTGGAACAGGACAGAAATTTAAAGGAATTATCACAGTTTTTATTTGATGTTTATCGAGTCGAGTTCATTTCATCACAAATCCAACAAATTTGTTTCCTACTCCACGTTCCTACACAAAATAACTTCCTGGATGCCAATGATTGGCAAAGCAATTCCCGACCTGCTCCGCCAGCAGTGCAGAAGAGGAAATCCTGGAACCAGGGCATGGATGAGCCCCAATGGCTTTATTTTCCAGGACAACCCCTTTAATAAAGTATCAGCAACATCATATGCAACATCCCCCATCGGGGCCTTTTCTAGGGGCCTGGAGGCAGCCAGGGCCCAAGATACCGAAGTGGCTGGCGGTTGCGGTGCTTGGTATGGGGACCGGAGGGTTGTACTACAGCCTGGCAGGTCTCCAGCAGGTGGTGTGTGCAGGAAATATGGAGGGAGAAGCTTATGAACTGGTTCTCCCTGGGGCAACCCCTGAGTGCCGGTAAGATAAGTCCCTGGGTAATGAAAGGATAGGGGAGCCCGTGGTGGTGACAGCCGTATCCAGGGATCAGACGGAGGCAACATTGTGGGAAATAACTCACAGTTCTTTATTGAACAACAGGCAACGGCCAAACGGTCAACAGCAGATTCTGGTACTGGAGTGGTCATGGAGAGTGGTCCTCAGGATAAAGAACCAGCTTGTTAGTAGATGCAGCCTGGGATAATGGAGATGGAGCTGTGTCCAAACTGTGAAAGCTGCAGCTCTGGATTAGAGTCTCCTGACTCAGTTCCTGGGTTTGGGTTCTGTGACAGCACTGAAGGTGTGCTCCACACTGACTCTCTCTTCACTCTTGTTAACACTGAGGACCCTGTGCTCCCCCTGTCACACTCCAGTTTGCAATACAGCCATATAGTTGGATAACTACTTACACCCATTTAACTGTTTCCTTTCCAGGCATAGGCTACAGCTCCAATCACACAATGCTCAGATTCTAGGACCTTCATAGTGGGTTGCAACTCCCCCTAACAGCTCCTGACCTGGAGAGGGTGCTATTCACAACTACTAGCCTGCCTATGCATTGGCAGGGGTGTTGCACATAATCCCTACAGTAACATTTTAATGGTACTGTCCAACTCTTCCAGCCTCGCAGCACTTGAACGACGCTTTACTGTAAAGCCTGAAGCACGAGCTAAGGAGTGACATCCCCAATCCTTTCCCAAACTCCACCCCTATCAGGAGAATATTTAAGAAAATATATCTACAATTAATTTAGTAAAGAATTTTGGAACAATTTCCATAACTTAGAAAATTAACTCTTTAAGAGAGAAAAAATTCTTTGAATATCTTTCCCTATTGGACAGTGTCGCCCCCTATAGGCTGTGTTACCCTTTCCTTGTGCTACAGCAGGTGGAAGCGCGGTCTATATGGGAATGTGATTGCGGCTGACATCCCTCCTCTCTCCATTTATTAATAATTGATTTTCTTGTTCTGTAACTGATGGAATATTTACGAGGCTTCTCAGATAGATAGGAGATAGATAGGAGATAGATAGATAGATAGATAGATAGATAGATAGATAGATAGACAGATAGATAGATAGATAGATAGACAGATAGATAGATAGATAGATAGGAGATAGATAGGAGATAGATAGATAGACAGATAGATAGATAGATAGATATGAGATAGATAGATAGATAGGAGATAGATAGATAGGAGATAGATAGATAGACAGATAGATAGATAGATAGATAGATAGATAGATAGATAGATAGATAGGAGATAGATATAGATATTTCCGCCACACGTCCTCTGGATGTATAACTCTTGGTAAATCCTGTAACAGAAGAATATTGATGCCTCTGACATATTATCGGGGGTTATATTTGGGGCAGGTTCTGGCTTTCGGTTTGCTGTTGCTTCCTCTCATGGCTGTAGGTGGATGGAGCGTTGTGTCAGCACGTGAATTATTACCCGGAGCTGAGAGCGATGTATAAGCGGTGGTGGCCCCCGTGTTGTAGGAGCGCGGCTCTCACACCCGCACACGTCTGCTCCCTAACATTTATCTAAGGCCTCATTACACATCACAGGGAGCACCCAATGTCAGGACAGCGCGGTGATGGAAGGCGCACCCCTGCGCACATCCACACGGTTATTATGGATCCTGCGTACCTGCAGGGAGCAGACAACCCAAATACTACACGTCCCCTCCACCAGAGTAACTCAGTAACCAAGGACTTTACCGGAAGCCCCTGGTCTCAGAGATGAGAGAGGCATCGGGGGACATTGATCATAAGCTATCTATCATCTATCTATCTCCTATCTATCTATCTATCTATCTATCTATCTATCTCCTATCTATCTATCTATCTCCTATCTCCTATCTATCTATCTATCTCCTATCTATCTATCTCCTATCTATCTATCTATCTCCTATCTATCTATCTCCTATCTATCTGTCTCCTATCTATCTATCTATCTATCTATCTATCTATCTATCTATCTATCTCTTGCACTTGTCTCCATCCCTCTATAGCAGCTGACATAGCAGTAGTATACGGCGTATACCCCCATGTGCTGGGATGGCGGCAGAGATTCTATGGCGCGGATTATCACAATGTATCTATTTCTATGGGGGGGTTAGACGCCAGTAAAAGCTAATCAGCTCTTCCCCGTGGAGATCCTGCGGCTCGGGCAGCGACAGGTGGCGGCTCTACTTATACAGTGGAAATCCTTCTAGATATAGATATTATTTCCATAAAGGTAAACGTTACAATGTATCAGCCTTAAAGGGATGCTCCACAGATACAGCAGGAATGATGATAGTTGTCTGTACACAGCTCCATGTCCAGGGAATAGTCCGGGGTTCATCCATCACTGCTGCCCCCTACTGCCTGATAATGGGGATTACTGTGCAAGACTCTAGTATGGACTGAAGGACTACAAGATCAGACTATATGCAAGGCTTGGTTGTTGTCTGTTACCATGGACACACATAGGTCTGCACAGGAGCTGTATACACAAAGCAGCAAGATCAGCAGGAGCAGGATTCCATCATAGATAATAGAGATAGATAGATAGATAGATAGATAGATAGATAGATAGATAGATAGGAGATAGATAGATAGGAGATAGATAGATAGATTGGAGATAGATAGATAGATAGGAGATAGATAGATAGGAGATGGATAGATAGATAGGAGATAGATAGATAGATAGGAGATAGATAGATAGATAGATAGATAG
>WNYA01001212.1:0-84365 GCA_019512145.1 Engystomops pustulosus
ATTACTGCCCTCCTATGTACAAGAATATAACTACTATAATACTGCCCCATGTGTACAGGAAGAAAACTACTATAATACTGTCCCCTACGTACAAGAATATAACTCCTATAATACTATTCCATATGTACAAGAATATAAATATTATAATACTGACCCATATGTACAAGAATATAACTAATATAATACTGCCCCCTATGTACAAGAATATAACTAATATAATACTGCTCCTATGTACAAGAATATATCTACTATAATACTGCCCCATGTGTACAGGAATATAACTACTATAATACTGTCTGTCCCCTACGTACAAGAATATAACCCCTATAATACTGCTCCATATGTACAAGAATATAACTACTATAATACTGCCCCCTATGTACAAGAATATAACTAATATAATACTGCTCCTCTATATAAGAATATAACTACTATAATACTGCTCCTATGTACAAGAATATAACTACTATAATACTGCCCCCTATGTACAAGAATATAACTACTATAATACTGCCCCCTTGCTGGGAGGTTGTGTTAGAGCTGAGCTCCTGAGTCTCCTGATGTCTGGAGCGTGCCCAGGGCGGGGCCACCCTGGGTGGGGAGATTCCCCAAGCAAGGCCCAGGCTTCCAGGCCTACACCGGGAGAAAACTCCCATACAATTTCTACAAGGGATGGAAATCCCAGAGTCATTTGTAAGGAAGAAAGTCAACAGAATATGGTTGTTGTAAAGAAGACACAAGAAAAAAAAGTGTGAATGGAATGGAGTGAAGCAATGATGGAAGTGAGTCCCAGGCCCGGCCAGCATGGAGCAGCACAGGTGGTGAGTGCAGGACGAGCAGCAGGTGCACAGCCCCCCACTCCTGCACCCAGACAGAGAAGAACGTCCCTGGAGAGACAAACTCTGCAAGAGAACTTACTGCAGAAGGATGTGGTGACCAGCATGGCCTGCACAGGCCGCACCAGATCTACAGCTAAGCCGCAGAGTGTCCCTGCACAGTGTGAACAGGCCTCAAGCTCTGCCACTGCAGGCAGAAAAACTGGAGCAGCAAAGGAGACGGGTGCTCCTAGACCACCTGGAGCAGAACCCCGACCAGCACAGCAGGGGAAGGAGACCGTGCGAGCGCCTGAGCTGAGGCTAGCAGAGGAGATCCCAGGACTGGTAAGGAGGATGGGGGGGCTTAGACACCATAAGGAAATGCTGCAAATGCAGATTAACTGTCTGTATAAACTGAAAACTGCACATCCAGAGAGTAACAGACTGTATGATACCAAGCTGCACTCACTGAGCATAGAGCTGGCACAGGTGGTGAGGGACATGGACTGTGTTCTGGAGAAGATGGGACCCCTGGCTGAGACATATCAGAATAGGGAGCGCTTCTCACAGCAGAAGCTGAGCTGTGACCCTACACCCAAGATCCCAGATGCGCCCCGTGTTACAACACCTGTACTCAAACCTGCTAATTTCTCCTTCCAAAAGGGACAGTCGCAGGATCAGCCGCAAACCTCTGCAGCAGTCACTGAGAAGGAGCATGAGGATGTGGTACAACAAGTCCCAGCAGTGACTGTGCAGCAGCAAGACAAAGCATTTTCCTCTGTGTGTCAGACTGATGCACTGTCCCAGGAGATCTGTGCTGCTGTGACCGAAACTGGGGACACTGGGGGACATTCTGATGAACCTGATGGGTTGGGGGATGGAGGGGACCCTCAGTCTGTCTGGGATGTACAACAATCTGATAATAGCATAGAGGTGGATGGGGAGCAGGGGGTTGTACATGATGATGTATGTGATTTCCCCCCTCTAACATCAAGCCCCCCAAATAAGTCAGATCCCCCTAGATCAGACCCTCCCCCTAATAGCCAGAGTGAACCCCGTCAAGAGCCTCCCAGAAATGCCTGGAGCCGCAGCGTTCCCTCCTTCACCTCCGGCGCACAGTACTCAGGGCAGGCGTTTAAGAGGAGGAATGTGGTGCGCTTTAAGAACAGAGGCGCTAAGGAAGATCTCCCAGATAGGAGGTTTGTGGTGCGGGATCTCCTGTGCCGTCAGATGGGGTTCACGCCGGATGACATCCTGGCAGTCATCAACCTTCCAGACAGACAGGGCTATGATGTCAGCTTTACGCTCATGTCAACTCTGGATAGGTTCTGGGATAAATTCCCCAGGTTCAGGGACACTGACGGCTGGAGTAAATTTACATTTGTCCCCATTTCCAGATGATGGCTGGATTCTCTCTAAGAGTTGCTTCTAGCAATGTTAACAGCATTAAAGTAAGAAGGACTAGACACGCCGTGTATGACCACCTAAGATATCTGGACGCTGATGTCATCTTCCTGCAGGAGACCCGTCTGACCACCTTAGGGCATCTCCGTGAGGCTGAGCGTTAGTGGCGGTCTGGTCCTTCTTACTGGTCACTGGCTGTGGAGCCGTACGCCGGGGTCGCTATACTATTTAACACCACAGACGTGACGGTGCACAGGCTGACGGAGGTCGCTATGGGGAGGTGCCTGGTGCTGGAAGTGACCATCCATGGTAGGCGGCTCTGGCTGATCAATATCTATGGCCCACAGACAGTGACAGAGAGATTCCAGCTGTTCAATGAGGTAAAACAATATCTGTTTACCTCAATCCCTGTAGTAATGGCAGGTGACTTTAATGTTACTTTGACATCAGGTGACAGGTCCTCGGGCAGAGCAGTGGTCAGAGACTCCAAAGTCCTAAAGAGCATCATATCACAGGCCAATCTATGTGATGTATTTACTCTGGGTGGCAGGAAACCAAAGTATACCTACACATGTGCTGACAGGAGCAGTAGGATAGATATGGCGTTTGTGAGTCCCTCGGAGACTGTTAGTGGGATGAGTGAGAGGGTCGTCCCATATTCTGATCACCTGGTGTTATTATTTTGTATGGGAGCCTCTAACCTCTCTGATATTGGTCGGGGGCTATGGAGGCTCAATTCTAGCATCCTGGAAGATGATCCCAGCCCCACAACCTCCTATCAGGGAATTTCCTTATGCGCGTCGTTCTTAAAAGCTCACCACCAACGTTCCTTTCCTCCTCTTAACGCCTGCCATGAATATTTGTGCGCCTAGGTGAAGGATGGGAACAGCCCGGCGGCTCCAGGCGTTTCTGAGGCTCTTGACGGGGGTTCGACGTCTGGGTCTTAGGGTGAGGGTCTGATCTAGGGGGATCTGACTTATTATGGGGGCTTGATGTTAAAGGGGGAAATCACCTACATCATCCTGTACGACCCCTGTCCCCCATCCACCTCTATGCCTATTACAGATGGTTGCATATCCCAGATCAGAACTGAGGGTCCCCTCCATCCCCAACCCCTCAGGTTCAACAGAATGTCCCCCAGTGTCCCTAGTCTCGGTCACAGCAGCACAGATCTCCTGGGACAATGCATCAGTCTGACACACAACGCACCACGGGATCGCGACGGGACCGGGTAAGTAAATCTGTCCTAGTATATTTCAGGTCAAGAACAGGCAGTGAATAACTTTGCATTTCCCCATCTGAGCTTTCTCCTTATGGAAGGTCACTGGGTTATTTATTGGGTTGTTTATACCTTAGGGCCAGTATCTTATGTTGACCCTCGTTCTCTTGTGGAGTCATAATGTCCTGGCATTATTGTAGCCGCTCCCATTCCTCACTGACTACTCCACACTCACTGCAATTACTCCAGTAATGCTAAAAAATTCATGTAGGTTACAATCCAATGAGGACAAGAGAGCAACAGACTCAGGATTTCTGAAGTTACTGGAAGATGTGACACAAGTAACTTTCATAGAAGAACTTGTAGGATCCTGGAAGGTGGCGTTGGCTGTGTATGTACAGCTGGTGTAAGTAATAGAAGTGCAGTATTGTATGTCACTTCCTTGTACAGTACATATCATAGGTGGACATTATTATAGCACTTCTACATACTACATACTGTAGAGATAATATTATAGTAGTCTTATTCTTGTACGTTGGGTTACAAGAATATCCCTGTGCACAAGAATATAACTACCATAATATTATAATATAATTACAATTTTCTTTAAGAGAGGAAGTATTCCAATAGTATTGTTGTAATAGGGAGAAGTCTTATAGTTCCATATATAGGACATTATAATGGTGGTTATATTGCATTTTTAAACATGGGGAGCAACTTTAAAAGGCTATTCTTTCTTCAAATACTCTTGTAAATATGAGGTAGTTTTAATAGCAGTTATATATTTATATAAGTAATCGAATGTATTATCAAAGTTATATTCTTATAAATAGGTTCAAGTGTTCCTATACTTATCTACAAAGGCAGTATTATAGCAGCTATATTATTGTACAAAGGGGCAGTATTATAGTAGTTATATTCTTGTACATAGGGGGCAGTATTATAGTAGTTATATTCTTGTACATAGGGGCAGTATTATATGTAGTTATATTCTTGTACATAGGGGGCAGTATTATAGTAGTTATATCTTGCATATAGGATCAGTATTATAGTAGTTATATTCTTGTACATAGGGGCAGTATTATGGTAGTTATATTCCTGTACATACGGGGCAGTATTATAGTAATTATATTCTTGTACATAGGGAGCAGTATTATAGTAGTTATATTCTTGTACATAGGGGGCAGTATATATAGTTATATTCTTGTACATGGGGGCAGTATTATAGTAGTTATATTCTTGTACCACGGGTGCGTATTAATTAGTATATTCTTGTACATAGAGCCAGTATTATACGGTTATATTCTTGTACTAGGAGGCAGTATTATAGTAGTTATTCTTGTACATAGGGGCCAGTATTATAGAAGTTTATTCTTGTACATAGGGGCCAGTATTATAGTAGTTTAATTCTTGTAATACTGCTTTATCTCAGATTTCAGTCAGTCAATCTTTGTTTGTCATCCCACCCGCCGAATATAGTGACTCCAATTCTTTCCGCAGCTTGAGATACTGGCTGTACTTACTCTTACCCTTCTTCACTGACAGCCTCTTTAAGAGGGACCCGATCTCCTCCTTGACGTTCTCCCCACCAGTCATAGTTTTTCATGAAGTCTTGTCTCTGAGAGCTGGTCCTGAAAAAGGGATGGATACAATTCTGCACATAGACTCATCCAGGATGCTGGAATTAGCCTCCATAACCCCCGGCCAATATCAGAACGTAAGAGGCTCCATGGAAAAACAATAAAGCCAGATGTGTCAAATATGGGACAACTCTCTCTTCATCCACTAACAGTCTCTGAGGGACTCACAAAAGCCATGTCAATCCTATGCTCCTGTCCATGTGTGGTGTACTTGGGTTTTCTGCCACCCAGGTAAATCATCACTAGATTGGCCTGTGAT
This sequence comes from Engystomops pustulosus, assembly GCA_019512145.1. Lineage (NCBI taxonomy): Eukaryota > Metazoa > Chordata > Amphibia > Anura > Leptodactylidae > Engystomops > Engystomops pustulosus. The sequence goes on from WNYA01001212.1 coordinate 5,338, forward strand.
ATGAATCTCTTTAGGACTTTTGAGTCTCTGACCACTGCTCGGCCGAGGACCTGTCACCTAATGTCAAAGTAACATTAAAGTCGCCCGCCATTACTACAGGGATTGAGGTATAGATATTGTTTTACCTCAATGAGTAGCTGATTCTCTCAGTCACTGTCTGTGGGCCATAGATGTTGATCAGCCGGAGCCGCCTACCATGGATGGTCACCTCTAGCACCAGGCACCTCCCCATAGCGACCTCCATCAGCCTGTGAACCGTCACATCTGTGGTGTTAAATAGTATAGCGACCCCGGCGTAAGGCTCCACCAGCCAGTGACCAGTAAGAAGGACCAGACGCCGCCACTCACGCTCAGCCTCACGGAGATGCCCTAAGGTGGTCAGATGGGTCCTCCGGCAGGAGATAACATCAGCGTCCAGATATCTCGTGGTCATACACGGCGTGTCTAGTCCTTCTTACTTAACGCTGTTAACATTGCTAGAAGCAACTCTAGAGAGAACCCAGCCAATCATAAGGAAACAGAAAAACCAGAGCAGCGACCCCATCATCATGAGTCAGAGTCAGATTCCTCTCTGCTACCACCAGTCTCCATGTCTACAGGGGGTCTCCACCTAGAAAGAAGGGGGCTTCTTTTTTGTCGAGGGTCTTCTGTATCCCCGTCACGCTCATTATCATGCATTCCTAACCTGTGCGGCCAAATGGGGTTCACACCTAATGATATCCTGGCGGTCATCAACCTTCCAGACAGACAGGGCTATGATGTCAGCTTTAAGCTCATGTCTAGTCTGGACAGGTTCTGGGATAAATTCCCCCGCTTCAGGGACAAGGACAGCTGGAATAAATTTACATTTGTCCCCATCTCCAGGCCAGGTACTGTGGTGGTAAATATCATCTTCTGGAACGAGTCTGTTCCCGCTCAGGATATTCTGGTGTGGCTCAGGCACCATTGTGATCTTGTGTCTGGGCCACCCACACAAGGATTGCCCGGAGGCCTGGCATAACATCGCCAGGAACTTCTCTGATGATGAGATGGTGCAGGAGGCAGACGCCTTAGAGGAGGAGGCCTTGATGTCAGATCTAATACTAACTAGGCAGGAGGTACAGCAGGGGTCAGGTGATACTGCACCAGAACCTCAGAGAGCAGTCCGCACTCAGCAGAATATGGAGGTTGTCACACAGGACCAGCCTCAGGCAGCAGCCTCTATAACATCTACTACCGAATATGAGGAGGCCAAAAAGAAAGAAAAAAGACAAATCCTCCCGTAAGCCTGAGACAGAGTATGGTGCAGGGTCTAAGACCATGAAAAAAGCCAGTGGTGATGCCGGGGTCATGGTCCTTTCCAATAGATATGATGTCTTATCAGAGTCAGATGGAGATTTTGAGCGCGAGTTAGAACGCATTGATAATGAGCGTGACGGGGATACAGAAGACCCTCCGACAAAAAAGAAGCCCCCTTCTTCTGAGGCTGGAGACCCCCTGTCAGACATGGAGACTGGTGGTAGGCAGAGGGAATCTGACTCTGACTCATGATGATGGGGGTCGCTGCTCTGTTTTTCTGTTTCCTTATGATGGCTGGGTTCTCTCTAAGAGTTGCTTCTAGCAATGTTAACAGCGTTAAAGTAAGAAGGACTAGACACGCCGTGTATGACCACCTGAGATATCTGGACGCTGATGTCATCTTCCTGCAGGAGACCCATCTGACCACCTTAGGGCATCTCCGTGAGGCTGAGCGTGAGTGGCGGTCTGGTCCTTCTTACTGGTCACTGGCTGTGGAGCCTTACGCCGGGGTCGCTATACTATTTAACACCACAGATGTGACGGTTCACAGGCTGATGGAGGTCGCTATGGGGAGGTGCCTGGTGCTAGAGGTGACCATCCATGGTAGGCGGCTCCGGCTGATCAACATCTATGGCCCACAGACAGTGACTGAGAGAATCCAGCTACTCATTGAGGTAAAACAATATCTATTTACCTCAATCCCTGTAGTAATGGCGGGCGACTTTAATGTTACTTTGACATTAGGTGACAGGTCCTCGGGCAGAGCAGTGGTCAGAGACTCAAAAGTCCTAAAGAGCATCATATCACAGGCCAATCTATGTGATGTATTTACCCTGGGTGGCAGAAAACCCAAGTACACCTACACATGGACAGGAGCAGTAGGATTGACATGGCTTTTGTGAGTCCCTCAGAGACTGTTAGTGGGATGAGCGAAAGAGTTGTCCCATATTCTGACCATCTGGCTTTATTGTTTTCCATGGGAGCCTCTTACCGTTCTGATATTGGCCGGGGGTTATGGAGGCTTAATTCCAGCATCCTGGATGATGTCTATGTGCAGAATTGTATCCACTCCCTTTTTCAGGACCAGCTCCAGAGACAAGACTTCTATGAAAACATATCTGACTGGTGGGAGAACGTCAAGGAGGAGATCGGGTCCCTCTTAAAGAGACTGTCAGTGAAGAAGGGTAAGAGTAAGTACAGCCAGTATCTCAAGCTGCGGAAAGAATTGGAGTCACTATATTCGGCGGGTGGTGATGACAAACAAAAGATTGACTGACTGAAATCTGAGATAAAGCAGTATATACAAGAATATAACTACTATAATACTGGCCCCTATGTACAAGAATATAACTTCTATAATACTGGCCCCTATGTACAAGAATATAACTACTATAATACTGCCTCCTATGTACAAGAATATAACCAGTATAATACTGGCTCCTATGTACAAGAATATAACTAATATAATACTGCACCCGTGTACAAGAATATAACTACTATAATACTGCCCCCTATGTACAAGAATAGCAGTAGTGTATGTTCACTTCCTGTACAGTTACATATCATAGGAGGGACAGATTATAGCAATCTAAAACATACTACATACATGTAGAGATATATTATAGTAGGCTATCTTGTACGGTGGGTTACCAGAATATCCCTGAAGCACAAGATATAATACCATAAAGAAGGGAATAGGGGAGGAGAGATAAAATAATTACAATTTTCTTTAAGAGGAAGTATTCCAATCGTATTGTTGTAATTTGTAAATAGGGAGAAGTCTTATAGTTATCATCATAGGACCTTAAATGGTGGTTATATTGCATTTTTAAACATGGGAGCAACAATAAAGGCTATTCTTTTTCTTCAAATACCTTATTGTAAAATGAATTTGGTAGTTTTACTAATAGCAGTTATCTATTTGTAGATACGTAATGAATGTCTTGCTATCAAGGTTATTCTTTTAAAATAGGTTCAAGTAGTGGTTCCTATACTGTCTACAAAGGCCGTATTTAATAGCAAGCATGCAGGCAAGACTTCAGCATAAGCTCTAAATGTCAAAGGGGGCAAAGTATTATAGTAATTAGTTATATTCTTGTACATAGGGGGCAAGATTTTTATAGTAGTAGTATTCTGTACATATGGGCAGTGGCAGTAGTTATAGTGTTATATTCTTAGTGTACATAGGGGGCAGTATTATAGTAGTTTATATTCTTGCATATAGGATCAGATTATAGTAGTTTATATCTAATGTACATAGGGGCAGTAGTATTATGGCAGCTTAGTAGTTACTATTCCTGTACATACGGGCGCGTATATTAGTAATTAGATTTGTACATAGGAGCAGTAGTTAGTAGTTATATATCGTGTGTACCTAGGGGGCAGGGCGAGTATATAGAATTAATCTGTAGCATAGGGGGAGCAGTATATAGTAGTTATATATTCTTGTAAGTAGGGAGCAGGATATAGTGTTTAATTCTAGTACATAGGGGGGCAGTTGTAGAGTAGTATATTCTTGTACATAGGGGGCCCCGTATAATAGTAGTTATATTCTTGTCATATAGGATCAGAGTATAGTAGTTATATTCTATGTTACATAGGGGCACAGTATTAGGTGAGTCTATCCTGTACATAAGGGGGAGAATTATAAGTAATATATTCTGTAACATAGGGAGCAGTCTTATAGAGTTATATATTGTACATAGGGGGCAAAGGCAGTATATATAGTAGTTATATTCGGTGACGGGGATACAGAAGGACCTCCGAAAAAAATCGAACCCCTTCTTCCTGAGGCTGGAGCCCCCTTTCGACCTGGAGACTGGTGTAGGCAGAGGGAATCTGACCTGAATTCATGGATGATGGCGGGTGCGCGTGCCTTGCGTTTCTGTTTACCTTATGATGTGCTGGCGTTTCTCTCTCAAGAGTGCTTCTAGCATGTTCACCAGCGTCTACAGTGAAGAAGACTTGAACGGCCTGTGTATGACCACCTGAGATATTTGGACGCTGATGCTCTCTTCCGTTATAGGAGACCCATCTGCCACTATTACGGGTGTCTCTCCGTGAGGCTGAGCGTGAGGTGGAGGTCGTGGTCCTGTCTACTAGTGTACCGGCTGTGGAGCCCGTTCGCCGGTCGCTATACTATTTAACACCACAGACTGTGAACGGTTACAGGCTGATGGAGGTCGCTTGGGAGGGCCTTGGTGCTAGTAGGTGACTCTCCATGGTAGGTGCGGCTCCGGTCTGATCAACCATACTATGGCCCACAGACCGATGACTGATAGAATCATCAGCTATTCATTGATGTAAAACAATATCTATACCTCAATCCCTGTAGTCAAGGGCGGGCGACTTTAATGTTTTACTTTGACATCTTAGGTGACAGTCTCTCGGCCCCAGAGCTTAGTGGTAGAGCTCAAACATGATCCTAAAGACTTCACATCAATCACTAGGGCCAATTCATGTGATGTATTTTCACCCTGGGTGGGCAGAAAACGCAAGTACACCTACACCATGGACAGGCAGCCGATTGGTAGACATTGCTGTGTGAGTCCCCTCTCGAGACTGTTTGTGGGACAGCGAAGACGTTGTCCATATCTGACCTTCGGTCTTTTTGTTTTCTCCTGGGAGCCTTACGTTCTGATATTGGCCAGGGGGTTCATGAGGCTTAATTCATCAGCATCTCTGCGATGTATATTAGTTGCAAGAATGTATCCACTAGCCTTTGTTTCAGGACCCTCCAAGAGAGACAACGACTTCTATGGAAAAAAATACTCGACTGCGGTGAGAACGTCAAGGAGGAGATCAGGGCCCTCTTACAGAAGAACTTGTCAGTGCAAGAAGGGTAAGAGTAAGTACAGCCAGCTCATGATCATCTAAGCGTGACTGAAAGAATTGGAGTCACCATATTGGCCGGGCTCTGGTGGTGGCACAAACAAAGATTGACTGGACTGGTGAAATTAGAGATAAAGCAGGTATAAAAGAATATAACTACTAGAAGTCTGGCCCCTATGGTACAATGAATGTAACTTCTTATTTATCTGGCCCCCTATGTATCAAGACATAGAACCTACTACTACTATAACGCCGCTCTATGTACAAGAATATAGCAACAGTATAATACGGCTCCTACTTGTCCAAATATAACTAATTAATACTGCATCGCCAACCGAACAAGAACTAACTCTATAATACTGCCCTATGGATACACAGAATATAACTACAAACTATATAATAATGCCCCCTATGTACAAGAATATTAACTACTATAATATGCTCCCTGTACAAGAATATATTACTATAATACTGCCCCGTATGTACAGGAATATAACTACCATAATACTGCCCCTATGTACAAGAATATAACTACTATAATACTGATCCTATATGCAAGAATATATACTACTATAATACTGCCCCCTATGTACAAGAATATAACTACTATAATACTGCCCCCTATGTACAAGAATATAACTACTATAATACTGCCCCCTATGTACAAGAATATAACTACTATAATACTGCCCCTTTGTACAATAATATAGCTGCTATAATACTGCCTTTGTAGATAAGTATAGGAACACTTGAACCTATTTATAAGAATATAACTTTGATAATACATTCGATTACTTATATAAATATATAACTGCTATTAAAACTACCTCATATTTACAAGAGTATTTGAAGAAAGAATAGCCTTTATAATGTTGCTCCCCATGTTTAAAAAAAGCAATATAACCACCATTATAGTCCTATATATGACTACTATAAGACTTCTCCCTATTTACAACAATACTATTGGAATACTTCCTCTCTTAAAGAAAATTGTAATTATATTATAATATTATGGTAGTTATATTCTTGTGCACAGGGATATTCTTGTAACCCAACGTACAAGAATAAGACTACTATAATATTATCTCTACAGTATGTAGTATGTTAGAAGTGCTATAATACTGTCCACCTATGATATGTACTGTACAAGGAGTGACATACAATACTGCTACTTCTATTACTTACACCAGGCTGTTTACATACACAGCCACGCGACACCTTCCAGGATCCTACAAGTTCTTCTATGAAAGTTACTTGTGTCACATCCTCCAGTAACTTCAGAAATCCTGAGTCTGTTGCTCTCTTGTCCTCATTGCATTGTAACCTACATGAATTTTTTAGCATTACTGGAGTAATTGCAGTGAGTGTGGAGTAGTCAGTGAGGAATGGGAGCGCTACATAATGCACAGGACATTTATGACTCCACAAGAGAACGAGGTCAATATAAGATACTGGACTCAGGTATAAACAACCCAATAAATAACCCAGTGATCCTTCCATAAGGAGAAAGCTCAGATGGGGAAATGCAAAGTTATTCACTGCCTGTTCTTGACCTGAAATATACTAGGACAGATTTACTTACCCGGTCCCGTCGCGATCCCGTGGTGCGTTGTCTGACATGGATTCGGGTCTGCCGCGATTCACTAAGCCCGTGCGTCCGAGTTCCTGCATCTGTCGCTTCTGTGCCGAGGTCCGCCAGAGTTCACCTGCTTCTTCCCAGTGCAGTGGAGATCTGATCTTGTGACACAACTCTTTTTAAATTCCGCGGTTTCCCGAATCCGTCGGGTGTTCCAACGGCCACCACCCTAATTTCTGTTGCATGTATGCCGCACCGACCACAATCCTATCTCGTGCGCAAAAAACCCGGTGCAATTTGGCGCACATCGGAAATATTTGTAAACCTACGGAATCGCGTCCATGGACCTTGTAAATAAGCCCCACTGTGTCTCCGGCAGATCTGGGAGATGTAGAACCAGAGGTCCATATAAGGGCCATCTAAACTGATAGCTTAAATGGAAAATAAGGATCGTAATACAGGCCATGTATGTACTGCTGTATGGTTCACAGCGCATCACAGTTGTTCTAGGCTAGAAAATAGTGAAAATGTGAACTAACTTATTTCCAGCATTTGTCATTATTAGATTATTAGGAATATTTGATCAGTTTCTATGGGAATGTACTGATGCTACTGGTAATATCTTTTTCTTGCACTTGTTAATCTCCCCCAAAATCAAAGACAATATGAGAAGGTGGAACTTTTTGCTGGGTATAAGATGTACAGATTTCAGGCGCATCCATAACTTATTTGTTTTAGTATTCAAGGTATTACCGGCTGAAATTTTTAAAGAAAATTTGTCAATCACCCCCCTCACCGCTTCAGACAATGATTCATCTTTCATTCATGGACATAACTTAAACCATTGATATTTGCCAAAGTAATATATTTCTCCACGGGTTGTTAAGATACCAATCAAGGAAAGCACTGACTTTTACAAAATGCCAGAGTCAACTGATACAGCAGCTTCTAAATATTAGCGGTTCCTGTAGGGTGACACAATACAATCTGCTTAAATTGCTCAGACAATGACATTCATGGGGGAAACAAGGGATACAACCATGAATCTTTGGGAGGTAAAGTCCAAATTATGGTATCCTACTTACTGCCCTGCCTAATTATATTTCGTGAAGTTATATTCTTGACATAGGAGGCAGTATTCTATGTAGTTTATATTCTCTGTACATAGGAGGCAGTAATATAGTAGTTATATTCTTGTACATAGGGGCAGTATATAGTAGTTATATTCTTGACATAGGGGGGCAGTATTATAGTAGTTATTCTTGTACATAGTGGGCAGAGTATTATAGTAGTTATATTCTGTAACATAGGGGGCAGTATTTAGTAGTTATAGTCGTGTACATAGAAGGCGTATTATAGTAGTTATATTCTTGTACATAGGAGGCAGTATTATAGAGTTTATATTCTGTACATAGGAGGCCGAGTATTAAGAAGTTATATTCTTGTACATAGGGGGCAGTATTATAGTAGTTATTATCTATGTACATAGAGGCAGATTATAGTAGTTATATTCTTTGTACATAGGGGTGGTAGTAGTATTTAGTAGTTATATCTTGTACATAGGGGGGCAGTATTATATAGTTATATTCTTGTACATAGGAGGCAGTATATGTGTTATATTTGTACATAGGGGGCAGTAGTATGGTGTAGTTATATTCTTGTACATAGGGGGCAGTATAATAGTAGTTTATATTCAGTTGACTAGGGGGCAGTTATTATAGTAGTTATATTCTTGTACCATAGGGGAAAGTCGTAGTATTATCGTAGTTTAGTTGTACATTGGGGGCAATTTTTATTAGTATAAAGAAACACAAAATACATAGTACATTCCAATCAGAATTTAACAGAAATCATACATTTAAATAAATAAATGTATAATAAGTAACTTAAATGTCCATCCTTGGTTAAGGGAAAAGGATTAACGGTTAAGGACCGGGCCCTCCCGTTTTTTCATTTCCAATTTTTCACTCCCCACCTTCAAAAATCTATAACTTTTTATTTTTACACGTAAAAAGCTAAGGATGGCTCATTTTTTGCGTTAACAAAATTGCACTCATAGTGATGTTTTACATTGAGTATTCCATTGCCATGTACTGGGGGAAGCGGGAAAAAAAATTCCAAGTGCAGTGAAAATGGTGAAAAACGCATTTGTGTCGTATTCTTGTGGGCTTGGATATTACAGCTTTCACTTCATGGCCACAAAATGATGCATCTAATTTATTCTTTGGGTTCAGTACGATACGGGATACCAAATTTGTATAGGTTTTATAATGTTTTCATACATTTACAAAAATTTGAACAAAATTTTTTTTTTATTTTGCCGTCTTCTTGTGCTTATAACTTTTCCATACTTCGTTGTATGGAGTTGAGGGCTGGTGTCATCTTTTGTGACTTTTGATGATGTTTTCAACGATATTATTTTAGGGATATGTACAACCTTTAATCACTTTTATAGAATTTATAATTTTTTTTAAAAGGCAAAAAAGTGCCAGTTTGACTTTGGACGTGATTTTCCGTTACTGGGTTAAATGCAGTGAAAACGTTTATCAATTTGATAGATCGGGCATTTGGACGTGGCGATACTAAGGTGTTATGATTTTTTAATGTTTATTTATATTTTATCCGTTCTAGGGAAAGGGGGGTGGGTGATTTGAATTTTTAAATGTTTTTGTTATTATTATTTTTTTTAACTTTTTTTTTTATTTTACTATTTTTCAGGACTCCCTAGGGTCTTTAACCCTAGTTGTCTGATCGATCCTACCATATACTGCCATACTACGTATGGCAGTATATGGGGATTTTACTCCTCATACATTACAATGTGCTGATAGCACATGTATGAATGGGGTTGACCCGAAGCTACCATGGGACAGATTCACCGCTCCCCGAGTGACGTCACGGGGAGCGGCGATCCTCGGAAAGATGGCGGCGCCCATGCACCGTATCTGTTTGAAGCCGCCGGCAAGCTTTGGCCGGCGGGGAATCAGCAAAAAAAACACCCGGATCGGTGCGGCACCGATCGCGGGTTGTTTACCGGTAACCTTTGCTGCAATATGCAGCAGAGACTTACCGGCTATGGAGAGGGCTCGGCCCGCGACGAGCCCTTCCATGCATCGGAACGCGACCGCCGCCGTGATACACGGCGGAACGGTCGCGAACACGGTTAAACATAAATTACGATCCATTAGTCCAGAAATATGTTCCTCGCTAACTTTATGCTCCCCTCCTTTTCCCATAGCTTATGCATCTGATCCATCTGAGCTCAGACATAATAGGGCAAATTTTACTTACCCGGTCCAGAGGGGACTCCCGAAGTGCATTTGTCGACAATAATGCACGGTGCTGCGATTCAATAAGATTGTGCGCCCGATTTCCGCATGTGTCGTTTCCCCGATCAGGTCCGCGGAGTCACCATCTTCGTCCACAGTGCATGTAAGTGCATTGTAGCACTACAAATTTAAAGTTAACCTGCGGTTTGTCTGAATCGTTGGAATCATCCGGTGGCCCACCCCAATTTGTGTCACATGAAATCCAGCGCCGCTGCACAAAATTCCAATCGCATGTGACACACTCCCTTCTACAATCCCTGTCTCAGCGCACGCGCAATCCTGAAAATGTTGGAAAACCCGACTGCTCCAGACAAGTACCGCTCTTTACTAAGCCGTATGACAGCTGCCAAAGTGTCGAGGACAAACAGACTAACTAGAAAACAAATTATTGCCAGAATTTTCCGATCAACATTCAAGAGGGCAATCTGCCTCCAGTTCTTGATGTCATGGGCTCCTTACCTTTGGACAAGCAAGGTAAGGAGGACACTCTCGTGGATGGAGGCATCAGGTGATTTTCTAGACAATTAGTAAAACACATCCACAAGGATCGGGGCTAAGAGGTTCTATAAAATTCTCGTTATACCATCATGACCTAGTGCCTTCTTCAGATGCACTTAATCAATGGCCTTTAACCTCCTCCTCTGTTATTCCTTCTGTCAAAGAAGAAAAATCCAAATGTTCATGTCAGGTCCTGAGTTGCCTCCAAGAATTGAGCCATTTTCTCTTTATCCAAAACCTTTTTCTGAATATAACTGGCTAGTAAGATCTCACCACCTCCTTGATACCCTCCCATGATTCCTACAAACAAACCTGGGTGAGTCAGTAGAACCTGAGATCGATTTCTTTGGCCACACGTTCCCGCCAATTTTCATACAGATGAGGGAAGCCTAGTTTCCCGTAAGTCGTTTCAATTACCAGGGATGTGTATTGGCCTGTAAGTGATACTGCTTTATTTCAGACTTCAGTCGGTCAATTTAGTTTGTCATCCACCCGCCAAATAAGTGACTCAAATTTTTTCGCAGCTGAGATACCGGCTATACTTACTTACCCTTCTTAACTGACAGTCTCTTAAGAGGGACTTCCTCTCCCACCAGTCAGGCATGTTGTCATAGAAGTCTTGTCTCTGAGTAGTCTTGAAAAGGGATGAGTAGACAGAGTTCTGGACATCAGACATCATCCAGAATGCTGGAATAAGCATATAGCGAATCCACATCAGGCAGTTAGGGCGCCTAGGGTGAATCAATAAGACAAGATGGTCAGAACTAACAGTCTCTGAAGGACTCACAAATGCCATGTCAATCCTGGTATTTCTGTCAGCACATGTGTAGGTATACTTAGGTTTCTTCCGTCCAGGGTGAATACATCACTAAATGAGCCTGTGATATGATGTTCCATAGTACTTGGAGTCTCTGGCACTGCTCTGCTTGAGGACCTGTCACTGATGTCATGGTAACATTAAAGACCAGCCATTAATACAGGGATTTAGGTAAATAGATATTGCTCACTCATTAAAAAGCTCTTTTCACTGTCTGTGGGCCATAGATGTTAATCAGCCAGAGCCGCCCTACCTGGATGGTCACCTTCCAGCACAAGGCACCACCCCATAGTGACATCCAGTAGCCTGTGCATGTTGTTAAAACAGTTATAGCAACCCAGGTATGGCCACAGCCAGTGACCAGTAAAAAGGATCGGACCTGCCGCTCATGGTCAAGCCTCACAGAGAGCCTCATCGTGGTCAGAGGGTCTCTTGAAGGAAGATGACATCGGCATCAAGATATCTGAGGTGGTCATATACTACCTGTCTGTCTTCTTACTTTAATGCTGTTGAGTTGCTAGAGGCAACTTTTAGAGAGAATCTGCCATTAATTAATGATAAAGAGCAGAGCAGCGACCCCCATCATCATATGTCAGAGTCTCCCTGTCTACCACCTGTCTCCCATGTCTTACTCAATTCACTGTGATTGGAGGTATCTTAGTAGAACGTAAAACGTAGCTTTTATTTCTAAATTAAAATATAGGGACGAAAACAGTTCGTCCTATATTGAATTTAGAAATAAAGCTACTACGGTCTGGGCATTCATTCATCCGTAGGACGTGTTGTTGTAGCCCTACTATTTTACCCCATGCCTCTACCGTACTCCCGTACTTTCCATGTCCCGTGCCAACCGCCCAATAGCGCTCCTTTCTCTAATCTTGTGTCACGCGGCGTGAGATATTCCTATCTTTTTGACCATTTTACACCCTACATAGATCTTCCTGCGCTTCCGATTTCTTCTCCCAATGCCCTCTCTTTCTCTCTCTGCCTGTATCGTCCTTCTCCTCAAACACGTACCTTACCACTTCTAAGCGTCCCCGCATGACCCGACATCCTTATCTGATGGCCCCAGGCTTCGGCGAAGAGCCGCATGGATACACTTCCTAGGGAGATCTCGAGATTACCCTTGTAGTTCCGTGAGCCTGCTAGACCAACTATTCCTTCCTAGAATGCCTCCCGTATTATAACATCGTCCCCCAGTTCAGATATTATCGTAACAAAATACATGCATCCAATTAAAATCTGGTAGATAAGCAAGCACGCCCAAGGACTTTATTAACAGCACACTAGCGCAAAGGGTCTCTACATTTATTTACCTATCACCGTTACCCGGATGAACAGTTTGCGCAATATATGACGAACTCATCGCACATATTATTTGACTCTCTCTCTCATCGGTCTTTTGGTATCTCTTGCCCAACCAACCCGCCATGCCCTCCCCTCTCTGCTCTTCTTGGCGAGAGCATACCTAATTTACCATAGTTCTACCACCCAAGCCTTGTTTTTCTTTCCTGCATCCTTCCGTCGACCTGGAGCGCCTTTTGCTAGTCTTGCTTCCCAACCCCAGTCCACCGGCCGATGTGGGTGTTCGCGACGTTCTCTCCGCACTTTGCATACCCCGCCCTTCGTCTTTGCCGGGGACCCTTCAATCGCCGGTCCTTGCTATGCGCTCCCTCCTTCCCATTCGTTACCCCTCTCTCCCACGGGATTTCTTCCCATACTCGACTTTGCGTCATAAAGATGGGGGATACTAATCAAAACACATATGAACTTGTACTTCTGCAGACACCCCTCATTCCTGCGGATGGGCTCTCCTCCGTCTCTGCATCATGTCCTGCTCCCTCTCTGCCCACCTCGAGTCAGTCCCTACGACACATGAGTCGCAATCCGTCTATTTTCCGTTTCACAGCTACCTCGAGACTCCCCTTCTATAACCTACGAGGTACACGACGAACAATCGATCATGCCGGACAGCACATTCTTCAATTCGCTTGCCGGACTTTTGCTACACTAAAGGGCCCCTCGTTTCTTCTTCCCTTTCCCTTCTCGCGTCCCCCTTATTCACCCTACACCTGGCATAAATAAGTAGATATGACCTCGGTAGTGTTTGTTCGCGCGTACCTGGTCTTCTCTCCGCTACGAGCCGCACTTGCTTTTGTCAGCGCTGTCCTAAACACACCCAACGGGATGAGCCCGTTTTAAAAAATCCGTCGTCTCAACACACGCCTGCCCATTACTTGCTTATTGCACGCCTCTCTCCCCGAATAATGTCTTCACATCCCTTTTGTTCCGCCTCGTACTGCAAATCCTACGCCCCTCCTAGCGTCGCTTTTCTACGTGTCATCCCTGGAGATGCAACTTCCTCACTTGCGTACCAAATTTCCTCGGCCTACCCCACAAACTCAGGTGTCGGCTTAATCTCCAGGGTCTTTGCTACTCATCAGAAACTTATACGCCCGACCACCCATCTGTCCCGTCATTCCTCTCGCATAGTGCTTCTGTTATCCTTTTCTCCACTCTACCCTCTCACTCACCCCAGCTTCTCCCTGACTCGTGGGAGCGAGGGAGTTTCTCCCCCTCTTATATCAGGACTATTATTTGCCCTACGCTCCTATCCCTTATCTGCCCCCTCCTACCCGCCTCGAGGATGAACTAGCACCATCTCTCAACCTTGTATTCGCCGTTTAGCTTCCCTGTATGTCAACGAACGATTCAGTGCATTCAAGTTCGTGATCTTCCGCACACAAATCTGCTCCTCGCAATTCTTGGATTACCATAGCATTTTCTCCACACTTTAGGTTTCTCTGATGTAACGCCGAGGGAGTACTAACGGGACGCGTGGTCCATTCCAGGGCGTCGTGGCCCGCTTCCTCTAACAGCTACATGGCTCTTTTTCCCCCGCTTACACCGCTTTTTCTACCCATGGCCAGCTAGCTAACTCATTCATTGATAGTATGTTTCTTCGTTAATAGTTAAATAGTTCACCACTCACCGTACCCTTATCACACCCCATCTGCGATCTGGCTTGACTCTTCCCTAAGCGGACAATCATTTTCTCGGGTCCTCATTGTTCAGGTTTCTTCCGCTCTTCCATCCACCCACCCCATGGTGCCCTTTCGTCGATCAGGCCAAAGGGTTTCCTCAAAGTCGTTCCACTACACATGAGGATGCAGCTGCGCACCGTTCTTCTAATTACTTGCCTTTTGACTGCATATTTCTGACTATACGGCCGGCCCGCTCCCGTCACTTCCTATCGTCCTCTTCCATGAGGCTCGTAAGTTCGTGAACTAATGACTCATCTCTCATTTTGACTTGACGATACTTACATAAACGACACCCACTTCAGCACCTATGTCTCGAACCCTCGAAGCTCCTATTACCCCTGGTTCCCCACTCTCCCCGACCGTCTTAAACACGGGACATGCCAATACAATACGCAGCACATACGGTTCCCGCTCACTTTAATCCCGAACCATATACCTTCCTCGTTCTTAAATCGTAAGAGCGTGTCTCGTCTCTGCCGCTGCGCTCCCCGTTGTCTCGTCTCTGACGCGCGCTCCCGGTGTCTCTGTCTGTTCCCTGATGTTTCTGTGTTTCTCCGTCCTGCTCAACGTGTTCTTCAATGTGTTCTTTCACTAGGTATTTGTTGCCGCGCGTATCTCCGACAAGTAAGCAGATGTTGCCGAACATCTGTAATATATTCGTCACTGTGTTCTTCACTTAAATAATCCTGTGTTCACTGTTTTTATTCTATTCTCATTGCCTCTTCACTGTGTTTTTTAAATTAAATGCTCGATCTCGAGCAGGGGGAAATAGCGGCCGAGCAACGAGCGTTTCGAGACCTTTAATACTCGAACGAGCATCAAGCTCGGACGAGTTAATGCTCATCTCTAATCCTCATTGTTATGCCCCAAATTATACGTGGGACAGACGACCCAGGAGCTGATGGAAGAGATTCAACAGCATTCATGCAAAAATAATAATAAGCATCCTCTGACCTTCAGAAGGTAAGACTCTGACCTCTGTTGCCTGCATTTTACGAGCATGGCGACGGTCCAAAAGACCTAAAAATTGTGGGCTAGAGAGGTCAAACAAAGGTATCACGGGTATTAAACATATGTCTCACAATTGCTGAGGAGCAAGCATCCATGTGGATTCCAACTGGGCACAGTTTACACCGAAGGCCTAAATGAGGAATACACTCACCGGCAACTTCTTAGCTAACCTAGTCCAAATGGCTCGTTAACAGGTTTAATTTCTAATCAGTACAAATCACATGGCGGCAGCTCAGTGCATTCAAGGCCATGTATAGACATGGTCAAGAAAAAATCGACCTGCAGATTCAAACGAGCATCAGTATGGGGAAGATAAGTGATTTGAGGCTTGAACGTGGCATGGTTGTTGTGCCAGAAGGGGTGGATCTGAGATGTTATCAGAAACTGCCTGATCTACTGGGATTTTCACGCACAACCATCTCTAGGGTTTACAGAGAATGGCCGAAAAGAAAAAAAACATCCAGTGGTGGCAGTTCTGTGGGCGGAAATGGGCCTTGTTAAGCCAGAGGTCAGAGGAGATGGGCGACTGGTTCGAGTGATAGAAAAACGGCCAACAGTGACTCAAATCGCCACCAAGGTAGGCAGCAAGAGCCATCTCTAACGCAGAGTACGTCGAACTTTGAGGCAGATGGGACAGCAGAAGAAGACCACAACGGGTGCCATGCTTTCAGCTAAGAACAGGAAACTGAGGTACAATGTGAGGCTCGAAATTGGGAACAGTAGAAGATTGTAAAAACGTGCCTGGTCTGAGGAGTCTCGATTTCTGCTGCGACCATTCGGATGGTAGGGTCAGAATTTGGCGTCAACAACTAGAAAAAAAAAAAAAGCATGGATCCATCCTGCCTTGTATCAACGTTCAGGCTGGTGTGGTGTGTCATGGTGTGGGGAATATTTTTCTTGGCACTCTTGGGCCCCTTGGTACCAATTGAGCATCGTTACAACGCCACAGCCTACCTGAGTATGTTGCTGACCATGTCCACCCAACTTCTGATGGCTAATTTCAGCAGGAAGAGTATGCGCCATGTCATAAAGCTGGAATCATCTCAGACTGGTTTCTGAACATGACAATGAGTTTCACCTGTACTCAAATGGCCTCAACCAGTCACCGATCTCAATCCAATAGAGCAATCTTTGGGATGTGGTCGGAACGGGAGATTCACATATGGAGTGCAAGCCGCAAATCTGCGGCAAACTGTGTGATGCCATCATGTCAATATGGACGAAACTCTCTGAGGAATGATTCCAGGCACCGTGTTGAATCTTGCCAAGAAGAATGAGGCAGGTTCGGAAGGCAAAAGGAGGGGTCCAACCCGTTACAAGCATCGTGTACCTAATAAAGTGGCCGGTGAGTGTACTTATGCACGAAGTAAATGCCACTAATATACTGCGTATGGTGGTGAGTGTTGAATATTATATTATTTGTTCTCATTGAACAAGTAAGACAATGGGGCTCATTTAATAAGGGTCCGAGGAGTGCATTTTCCCGGGTTTTCCCGGATTGATGGCAGAGCAGTGGTCAGAGACTCCAAAGTCCTAAAGAGCATCATATCACAGGCCCATCTATGTGATGTGTTTACCCTGGGTGGCAGGAAACCCAAGTACACCTACACATGTGCTGACAGGAGCAGTAGGATAGATATGGCGTTTGTGAGTCCCTCGGAGACTGTTTGTGGGATGAGCGAGAGAGTTGTCCCATATTCTGATCACCTGGCGTTATTTTTTTGTATGGGAGCCTCTAACCGCTCTGATATTGGTCGGGGGTTATGGAGGCTTAATTCCAGCATCCTGGATGATGTCTGTGTCCAGAATTGTGTTCACTCCCTTTTTCAGGACCAGCTCCAGAGACAGGACTTCTATGACAACATATCTGACTGGTGGGAGAACGTCAAGGAGGAGATCAGGTCCCTCTTAAAGAGACTGTCAGTGAAGAAGGGTAAGAGTAAGTACAGCCAGTATCTCAGGCTGCGGAAAGAATTGGAGTCACTTTATTCGGCGGGAGGGGGGGGACAAACAAAAGATTGACCGACTGAAATCTGAGATAAAGCAGTATCAGTACAGCCGCTACACGTCTCTTGTTGTAGAACGGGATTACGGGACTCTGGGGGTTCCAGATCCATATGAAAATTGCCGGGAACGTGTGGCAAAAAAATCGATCACAGGTCTCACTGACTCCCAGGGAGTTTTACAGGAATCTCGGGAGGGTATCCTGGGGGTGGTGAGATCCTACTATGCTGAATTATTTCAGAAGAAGGTTTTGGATAAAGAGAAAATGGCTCAATTCTTGGAGGCAACTCCAGGTCCTGACACTAAAGATTTGGACTTTTCTCCTTTGACAGCAGGAATAACAGAGGAGGAGGTTAAAGAGGCCATTGATAAGTTACATCTGAAGAAGGCACCAGGTCCTGATGGTATAACAGCTGAATTTTATAAAAAGTTTAAAGACCTCTTAGCCCCGATCCTTGTGGATGTGCTTACAAATTGTCTAGAAAATCACCTGATGCCTCCATCCATGAGAGTGTCCTCCCTTATTCTGCTGTCCAAAGGTAAGGAGCCTAGTGACATCAAGAACTGGAGGCCGATCGCCCTCTTGAATGTTGACCGGAAGATTTTGGCAAAAATTCTGTTTTCTAGGTTAGTCTGTTTGTCCCCGGCACTGTTGTCAGGCTCTCAGTACGGCACAGTAATAGGGCGGAACATCTCTGGAGCAGTCATCTCCATAAGGGAGATGTTTGAGAGATGTAAAGCTCTGAGGTGTGGGAGATATGTTGTAGGTCTGGACCAGGCTAAAGCCTTTGACAGGGTTGATCACGATTATCTATGGGCAACTTTGTCAAAGTACGGTATTCCGGGACAATTTATAGATTGGCTGAGAACTTTATAGAGAGGCGAAGAGCTTTCCTCTGATCAATGGTTGGCAGGGGGACACTTTTGAAGTAGAGGCGGGGGTGCGACAGGGCTGCCCCCTGAGTCCACTGCTGTATGTGTTTGCCATAGACTTGTTTCTGCGGTCACTGCAGCGGTGTGATTTTCAGGGGGTGCCGGTCCCCCGTTGCTTGCCTTTGAAGTTAGTCGCCTACGCGGATGATGTGACTGTGGTGATATCTGGACCTCATGAGGTGGAGATGTTATCTGCAGCCATCAGAAGTTACTCAGGGGTCTCTGGTGAACCTTGAGAAGAGTCAGGCTTTCTGGACATTGGATACTGCTCCTGGCTTTGATCTACCGCAGTTTGCCAAGGCCTCCACCCATATTAAGATTCTTGGGGTTAAATTTGGGAGGGAAGATAATGCCAAACTAAATTGGGAAGAGAAATTGGAAGCCGGAAATGCAAAGGTTCAGCGATGGAAGAACTGGAGGCTGACCTATAGAGAAAGGGTTACTCTGATGAAGACTTACCTGGTCCCTGTCTTCCTCTACGTCTCTGTCGTCTTTCCATTGCCAGAATCTTTCTCCGCTAGGCTCTTTAGCCTGTTCTTCCAACTTTTATGGGGGAACAGGTTGAACCCAGTAAAAAGAGGGATCACCTACCTACAGAGGAGAGAGGGTGGGCTGGATATGTTAAATCCAAGGGTCTTTTTTGACTCCATGTTTCTGAAAGTTAATTTTGGAAGCCTGGACTCAAACAATGGTCTCCTGTGGGTAAGTAGTGTCAGGGACTGGATATTGCCTTTTGCAGAGTCTTGGGTGCGAGGCGGCAGTCTCAAGAGGGGTCGGTGGACTCCTGGCTTCCTCCCCCAGTATCTGGAGTATGGTCTCCGGTGTGTGAAAAAGTGGAGAATAAATAAGACCTATCTGGAGAGTAAGACCAGGAAGGACCTTTATATGAGTGTCTGTAGGACCTTTTATACTTTACAGCCAGCTCTGAGGGACTGCACAACGGCCACATTGCAGAAAAGTCTGAAGCTCCTCAATAGTCCTAGGCTTCCTGCAAAACTATTCGACATTGCTTGGCTATCACTGCACGGGAAGCTTTTTGTTAGGGGTAATTTAAAGTTTTTAAGTGTCTCAGACCGTATGTGCCCCTTGGGTTGTCAGCAGGAGGAGACGATGCAGCACTTCATTACCGAGTGCCAGGGAGGGAGGCGGATATGGCAGGAGGTGTCCCGCAGGCTTAGGATACCAAGACTGCAGTCTCTGACCTACCCGGACATAATCTATGGGGTGACACCACAGGTAGCCGGCATCGACAGGGGGACCATGTACCTGATCATCACGGTAACTAAATACTACCACTGGCACACCAGGACCAGAGTGTCTGTCCATAGTGAGTCCTTTCAGCCCATGACCGCAGTCA
The DNA here is from genome assembly GCA_019512145.1 of Engystomops pustulosus. Lineage (NCBI taxonomy): Eukaryota > Metazoa > Chordata > Amphibia > Anura > Leptodactylidae > Engystomops > Engystomops pustulosus. The sequence goes on from WNYA01001212.1 coordinate 25,016, forward strand.
CACAGATACTATCAGAGCTGAGGTGGATCCAATCATTAGAGTTCAGGAAAAAGAGTGAGAATGTTCGGTTATGGGAGAACATAAATCTACAGTGATGGATTATATGTCATGGAATTCTGTTTATTTCTTTTTCTCCCTTATTACCAGTGATGGACTTTTTTAATTTGAAGTTACTCTAAATTCATTATTTTGCTGATGTGTTTGATCTTTGTTAAATAATTGTTTTATTTTTCATTCTGACAAGAATGTAATGTAAATTTTTGTTTGTTTTTACTAATAAAAATTGCCCCCTATGTACAAGAATATAGCTGCTAAGATACTGCCCCTATGTATAGGAATATAACTGCTATAATACTGCCCCCTATGTACAAGGATATAACTACTATAATACTTCCCCCTATGTACAAGAATATAACTACTATAATACTGCCCCTATGTACAAGAATATAACTACTATAATACACTTAATATAGTTACTGTAATACTGCCCTTATGTACAGGCATATAACTACTATGCCATATACCACTGCCAGCCCCCCCCCTAGTATACAGCCAGCCCCCCTGTATATTGCCAGCCAGTACCCCCAGTATACAGCCAGCCCCCCTGTAGATAACCAGACACCATCCCCCCCCCAGTACATAGTCAGAAAGCCCTCCCCCCCAAGTATACAGCCTGGCGGCCCCCTAAGTTTTCAACCTGGCAGCCCCCCCAATATGCAGCCTGCCTTCTATAAAGTCAGCCTACCCGGCACATTAAATTAATACAACAGCTTTTCACCTTTTCAGCGATCCCCGAAGCTCCGCAGCGCTGCTACACTCCGGCCGGCGGTGACAGCTCATTGAGTGCGGACGTCATATTCCCTGCGACGCCGGCACCCACAGAGCTGTCACAGCCGCCCTGAGTGTAGCAGCGCTGCGGAGCTTCGGTGAAACGCTGGAAAGGTATGTAGCTGTTTGGTTTTTTTTTCAACCGGGCCCACCAGCCCCCGACCGGCCCCGGACCGCCCCAGACTCATCGGCCAACCAGGATTTCTCCCGGTGGGTCAAATGGCCAGTCCGCCCCTGCACCCAGGACCCCAGCATTGCAAGGCTGTAGCCAGGACCCCAGCGTTGCAAGGCTGTAGAACTAATCACTGAGCCACCATGCTGCCTATATTGATGAATTACTGCTCCAGTAAGAAGGGTAATGGGAGCACAGACAAGGCCAGACAGGTGCTGCTAGTGGGAGATTCTGTTATTGGTGGAACAGACAGGGCAATCTGCATTGGTTCGGCATGTTGCGGATCGGGTTGACAGATTACTGGGAGGGGCTGGTGAGGAACCAGCGGCCATGGTCAACATTGGCACTAATGACAAAGTAAGAGGTAGGTAGAAGGTCCTTAAAAGTTATTTCAGGGAGGGGGGCGTGGCTAGCTGCCGACATGAGCGGCACTCCGACTCACATTGTGCTCCGGTTCCCGCCACTCGATCGCTGGCAGCGTCCCTTAGGCTGGAGAGTGCAGATGCAGATTTGCTAGATGATGACCACGAGCCTACTCTCCAAGAGGTGTCACAACAGCTACTTGCAGCAATTCATGAATCCACAACCTCGCTGACCACAAGGATCGAGGAGATAAAGTTGGATGTGGGCCTGCTATGGCATGATATGCAGAAGCTCAGGGAGCGGGTGAGAGAGACGAAGACCTGTATATAGCAGCTTGAGGACTCCTCAGCCCCAGTCCCTGGTCAGCTACAGTCCCTGGAGCGGGTGGCTGCTCAATGCAGCGATCAGACGACATTGAAAACCGGCTGCACTGGAATAACCTCCTCAGTTTAGGCCGACCGGAGAGAGCCGAAGGCCGGGAATCGGTGGCATTTATGGAAGCCCGGCTGAAAGACTTGCTGCCAGATGTCAAACTATTTACCTCCTTCACTATTAAGAGGGCCCTCAGAGTACCGGGAAGACCACCTATACCGGGAGCACCACCGCGCCCCATGCTTGCCGTGATACTTAGCAACAAGGACTGTGACTAATTACTACAGGCCACCCTGCAGAAAACTGGGGCATCCTTTATGGGAGTGAAGAAGCGACTTAGAGTGATGCATATACAATAAAGCATGTCATCCCCCACACAACTCTGGATTATCTATGAGGAGCGCTCCCATTTCTTTACCTCGCCTACTGACGCCAACTCCCGCATATACATGCTGCGGAGGTCACTGCGGCGATGAAAACCTGCGGTTGTCACTGTAAGTAAACTTACTGTCGTGGGATGTGAGGGGGTTGGGGGAGGCCATGAAACTCCACATTATCTTTGCTTATATGAGACTTTGCTCTCAACACTTAATGTGCCTTCAGGAGACACACCTTACGACCCACACCACCACAACTTTGCAAAAGCCTCGGATACAGTGGGCATGTCATGCAACCCATACATCTTATTCTAGGGGTGTGTCATTTATGGTTTACCGCGTGGTGCGGTGGGAGCCTGCCACCATATGGAAAGACCCTGAAGGCCGATACATTTCATACATGCTTGGATAAACTGCAAAAATTTTGTTAACAGCTAAGTGTATACACATAATACACTGTGACGCATAAATATACTATAATATACTGTATACTACCATATAATTTCCCCTCATTAATCCGATAGCCCCAGCACACTTCCCCAGTATATAGGTAGCCCATGCCCTCAGCATATAGCCAGCCAATATGTGTGTGTATACATATATATATGTATATATATATATAGCTAGCCCCTTAGTATATAGCCAGCCATTCCCCTAGCCCCCGAGTATATAGCCAGCCTGCCCCCCCTGTACTATATAGCCAGCCTGTCGCCTCTGTAGTATATAGAGAGCCAGCCCGATAGTATATAGCCAGCCTGCCCCCCTGTAGTATATAGCCAGCCTGCCCCCCTGTAGTATATAGCCAGCCTGCCCCCCTTTAGTATATAGCCAGCCTGACATCCCTCCAGTATATAGCTAGCCTGCCCCCCTGTAGTATATAGTCAGCCTGCCACCCCTGTAATGTGTAGCCAGCCTACCCTCTGAACTATATAGGGAGCCTTCCCCACTGTAGTATATAGCCAACCTCCCTCCTGTAGTATATAGCCAGCGAACACCCGTGTAGTATATAACCAGCCTACCTTCCTGTAGTATATAGCCAGCCAGCCTACCTTCCGGTAGTATATAACCAGCCTGCCTTCCTGTGGTATAAAGCCAGCCTTCCCCCTGTTGTATATGGCCATCTTGCCCCCTCCTGTAGTATATGGCCATCTTGCCCCCCCTTTAGTATATGGCCATCTAGCCCCCCCCCCCCTGCCACCATATGGAAAGACCCTGAATGCCGATATTTTTTCATACATGCTTGGATAAACTGCAAACCTTTTGTTAACAGCTAAGTGTATACACATAATACACTGTGACGCATAAATATACTATAATATATACTACCATATAATTTCCCCTCATTAATCCTATAGCCCCAGCACACTTCCCCAGTATATAGTTAGCCCATGCCCTCAGCATAGCCAGCCTGTCGCCTCTGTAATATATAGAGAGCCAGCCCGATAGTATATAGCCAGCCTGCGCCCCTGTAGTATTTAGCCAGCCTGCCCCCCTTTAGTATATAGCCAGCCTGCCCCCCCGTAATGTGTAGCCAGCCTGCCCTCTGAACTATATAGGGAGCCTTCCCCACTGTAGTATATAGCCAACCTCCCTCCTGTAGTATATAGCCAGCGAAGACCTGTGTAGTATATAACCAGCCTACCTTCCTGTAGTAAATAGCCACCCAGCCTACCTTCCGGTAGTATATAACCAGCCTGCCTTCCTGTAGTATAAAGCCAGCCTGCCTCCTGTAGTATATGGCCATCTTGCCCCCCCCTGTTGTATATGGCCATCTCCCCCCCCCTTGCAGTATATAGCCAGCCTGCCCCCTGTAGTATATAGCCAGCCCCCCATAGTACATAGCTAGCCTGCCCCCTGTAGTATATAGCCAAACTGCTCTTTCTGTAGAACATAGCCAAACTGGCCCCTCTAGAATTTTTCCACCTGCCCCCCTGAAGTACACAGCAAGCCTACCCCCCGGTAGTAATTAGCCTGCCTGCTCCCCCTGTAGTATATAGCCAGCCTGACCCTCCCTGTGGTATAAAGCCAGCCTGCTCCCCCTGTAGTATATAGCCAGCCTGGCCCCCCTGTAGAATATAGGCATCCAGCACCCAACTGTAGTATATAGCCAGCCTGTAGCCAATGAAAGCTCATTCTCTGTCATGCGTCGCTGGTGTCTTCTCACTCTATGACCCAGACGGTGCCAGCCCCAAAACAATGGCATCAGCAGCTGCGTGCCTGGAGCATAGAGGATGCTGGCTGCGTACAGCAGTCAGCAGTATGTGTATCTTAAAGATACACATACTGCTGATTGCTACTGGTGGCCGCAATGATGCGCCTGGATGCGAGGCTAGGATAGCACCATAGGAAATTGCCTACCCATGCCTACCCTTGCCTACCCCTCATCCCGGCTCTGGAAATGCCCAATAAGTTACTGAATTGCACACAGTCGTCCTGTGGTAATGCACACTGCATCAAGGTGGTCCAGCACCACAATAGTGCATGTCTTGCAATTGCTGAAAGATCACGATGGTGGTCTTTTTATCTGGTTTCTAAGGGAAAATGTGGAAACATTTATGGGAAATTATCCTCACTTAGGTACACTTTTCTTAAAAACGTGCAATAGAAGAAATTTCTATATATGGTAGACACATTAAATTAAATGTGAATGCCTAGATGAGAACACCCCTTTAAAATGATCAAAAGCTATAACCATATAAAGTGACGCATAAAATAATAATCTTTATACCGCAACATCATATCATAGTGTTTTACATCATTACATCATCATAGTGTTTTACAAATCAAGGCATGTCAGATTACAAAAAATTGGGCTGAGCCTTAGCCTTTTTTAACACTAACATTTGAAAAATACCATATGCTAGCAGTGCTGTACCGTTTCCATACAGGTAGAGCATGTCCTATTTATGCCCCATAAAAGTCTATGGGAACGTTTACATTTGTGTTGCATATGTGCTGCATACAGTTGTGCACCATATGCTGCCATATATGTGTGTAGTATTGAAGAAGCCATCATTTGTCAACCCACTGTATACGGGTTAGGGTACTGATACAGTGACATGTGCACATTTAGATGAAAAACGTGACCTATATACAGATGCACACAGCACAGAAATACAGGACTGGAGAAATTATCCGTTTGTGTGAAAGAGCCCTTAAAGAGTAACTGTAAAGGTTATTTTTTCCACAAATCAATAGCTCTTGGGATGTAAAACAACTTTACCTATTATCTTTATTACCTAAATCCAGCAGTTTCTATACCCCTCAGATAATCTGAGTGCTGAAGTGGCTGCTTCCTCTCCCTGTGCTGACAAGCCCTGGAGTCCGTCCTATAAACAAATCAACAAACTGTACGGACTCCTTGTAGGGGAGGGGCTGCTGTTCCTTGCTCACAGGGGAGGAGGTCATGTGACAGAGCTCTCTCTCTGTATCTAGCAGAGCTGGATGTGTTACAAGACTGTGGATACGGATGTCTCCTGCATAGAATAGTGAGGTACAAGATCTCTCTTGTTCCCTATCAGTCCCTCCATTCTAGTCTATGATTCTACAGAACTTTCTGTGTCTCTTTCTGCACCTCATGCTGCAACCAATCCCCCACCTTGTCATAGACAGTATCAGATCTGTGCAGAGAAGCTATTAACCCTTAGTGCTCACACATCACAGGCTATACACTTCATGTAACTGGTTTACTTGGATTTTCTCCACTTTTAATACATGTTTCCTGCTTCTCCATGTGATGGAAGCTGCCAGGCTAGTCACCATATACATCCTGTATGTGCACTGTGCAGTGTTCAGTGGATTTACTTGTGGGAAACTAAATGAATTAAATGTTAAATTACTTTGCGAGAGAACACAAGGCATCATGGGATCTGTGGGCAAGCTAACTGGCCTCAGCTTGAGGGCATAGACAGACACACATTGATCTCCGCCAACTTCAACTCTGGTGAGAAATTGTTTTGCAAAACATTTTCAGAACAGAAAATGCCATAACTTTGGAAAGAAAATGATGAGCAAAGTAGGCATTGTTCCCTTTGTTTCTAAAGGGATAATCACATATAATAATGTGGTAAAATCATTATAACTTTACAGTTACACTTTAAGCTATAAAGTGGCTTGTAAGGGGTTAAAGAAAAATTTTGTGAACCCCCTTCCTTTTGTATCTTCTACAGGAAAGAGGATATTTTTGCAAAACATCTTGAGTGCAGTTGGCTTGAGTGTGCAATTTAGGAAGGAGAGGAAAAGCCTTAATCTGAAATAACCCAGAGACATTGGACATGCCAAGATGTTTTTGTAGTATCTCACTCTCAAATGGAAATAACTGGTTTAGGTCGGGTAATAAGTGATGGTAACCATAAGTTTAGCTTTAGATAGAGAAAAGATAATAATATAATCAGACAATCATTGTTGATTTTAAGAAGAAAAAGAGTTATGGCACAGTGGAAGTGACGGGGCAGCGCAAAACCGCCAAAACACTCTTCTCTCAGACACTCCAAATTAGGGGAGCATGTGTGCACTTAGTAAGAGAAGACAGACTCAGGTTCTGTGTTGTCTCCGCTCATGCTCTTAACTTGCCATGCAGAAAAGAGAACTGAACTAACCTTATAATACTGCCCCCTATGTACAAGAATATAACTACTATAATACTGCCCCCTATGTACAGGAATATAACTACTATAATACTGCCCCGTAGGTACAAGAATATAACTTTTATATAACTAGAAATGTGACAGGCTTCTGCAGTCTTTAGGTGATTTGGGATGAATGATCTCCTCCTGGCAGTGAAGATGTTGGGGAATAGTCTGTCAGTATGAGATGTACAGGTGAAGCAGACACAGAGAATATTCTAGGAGGTTACAGAGAACAATGCAGAGATGCCGCGGGATGGTGAGAAGCTGACATTCAGAGACAGAAAGATTACAATTCCTTTAAGAACTGGAAAGTATGTCACTTATTCTCTTTTGTCTGGGGGAGATGGTGCGGTGTCTCCATACAGTGCAGTCTACAGTGGCAGCTTGTAAAGCAGCTCTGCAGGGGGGTCTTACCTCCTCACCTATCAGGGGGTCCTACCTCCTCACCTATCAGGGGGTCCTACCTCCTCACCTATCAGGGGGTCTTACCTCCTCACCTATCAGGGGGCTCTTACCTCCTCACCTATCAGGGGGTCTTACCTCCTCACCTATCAGGGGGTCTTACCTACAGTAATATAACCACTACAATACTGCCCCCTATGTACAAGAATATAACTACTATAATACTGCCCCCTTTGTACAAGAATATAACTACTATAATACTGCCCCTATGTACAAGAATATAACTACTGTAATACTGCCCCCTTTGTACAAGAATATAACTACTGTAATACTGCCCCCTATGTACAGGAATATAACTTCTATAATACTGCCCCCTATGTACAAGAATAGAACTACTATAATACTGCCCCTATGTACAAGAATAGAACTACTATAATATTGCCCCCTATGTACAAGAATATAACTTCTATAATACTGCCTCCTATGTACAAGAATATAACTACTATAATACTGCCCCCTATGTACAAGAATATAACTTCTATAATACTGCCTCCTATGTACAAGAATATAACTACTATAATACTGCCCCTATGTACAAGAATATAACTACTATAATATTGCCCCCTATGTACAAGAATATAACTACTATAATACTGCCCCTATGTACAAGAATATAACTACTATAATACTGCCCCCTATGTACAAGAATATAACTACTATAATACTGCCCCCTATATACAAGAATATAACTACTATAATACTGCCCCCTATGTACAAGAATATCACTACTATAATACTGCCCCCTATGTACAGGAATATAACTACTATAATGGAAACTTTTTGTTAGGGGTAATTTAAAGTTTTTAAGTGTCTCAGACCGTATGTGTCCCTTGGGTTGTCAGCAGGAGGAGACGATGCAGCACTTCATTACCGAGTTCCATGGAGGGAGGCGGATATGGCAGGAGGTGTCCCGCAGGCTTAGGATACCAAGACTGCAGTCTCTGGCCTACCCTGATGTAATCTATGGGGTGACACCACAGGTAGCCGGCATCGACACGGGGACCATGTACCTGATCATCACGGTAACTAAGTACTACCACTGGCACACCAGGACCAGAGTGTCCGTCCATAATGAGTCCTTCCAGCCCATGACCGCAGTCACACAGATACTATTAGAGCTGAGGTGGATCCGATCATTAGGGTTCAGGAAAAAGAGTGAGAATGTTCAGTTATGGAGGAACATAAACCTACAGTGATGGATTATATATCATGGAATTCTGTTTATTTTTTTTTTCCCCTTATTACCAGTGATGGACTTTTTAATTTGAAGTTACTCTAAATTCATTATTTTGCTAATGTGTTTGATCTTTGTTAAATAATTGTTTTATTTTCCATTCTGACAAGAATGTATTGTAAATTTTTGTTTGTTTTTACTAATAAAAATTGCCCCCTATGTACAAGAATATAACTACTATAATACTGCCCCCTATGTACAAGAATATAACTACTATAATACTGCCTCCTATGTACAAGAATATAACTACTATAATACTGCCTCCTATGTACAAGAATGTAACTACTATAATACTGCCCCCTATGTACAGGAATATAACTACTATAATACTGCCCCCTATGTACAAGAATTGCACCAAATTATACCATGTAAGAAACCTGTGAGGTCTATTATCACATCCAGCTCCCACTGCCAACAAGAATACTGCCCCCTATGTACAAGAATGTAACTACTATAATACTGCCCCCTATGTACAGGAATATAACTACTATAATACTGCCCCCTATGTACAAGAATGAAATCTTGGCCCAAACAAAACGAGGAGATCCCTTTAAAAACATGCGTCTGTGCAGTGTGATAAATGCCGCCCAAATCAAAACTAGTTCTGTACAGGAGGATTTTATAGCCATTATTGCCATTCAATAATAATGTAATTTGTAGATAATTATTTTGTCAAGGATATGCAAATCAGCTTCCAAGTGCACTGGAGGCGGAGCTATTTCACCAGATTTGTTTAGACATGATAGACACCTTCCGTCTGTTCCGGTGTCCTGGCTGTCTACAGAAAAAAAAATGTACTGATCAGCACGAGAGCACAGAACAAAGCAGTGTGAGGTTACATCCTGAGTGTATCTAGGGCGGCTGAGACTATGGTATATAAATCAATATTATACAGTTCTGCTGCTACTAACAACACGCACAGAGGTATTATTGCACATCTCTCCAGGGACGATACCTGATACTGACAGCACAGAGCACAGCAGTGTGAGGACACACTACGAGTGCACTTAGAGAAGTTAAACATGAATCCAAATTTCACAGTCCTGCTGTTACTAACAACATGCACAATGGTCTGATTACACATTTCTCCAATAACTATACCTACTGCACAGAGCACAGCAGTGTGAGGACACGCCCAGTCCACATCTTATTCATCACACAGCTTTCCCAAATGTAGATAAAGGTGCAACCAACTGGGAAGATAGGACCACTTACTGACTGCAATTATGAATATTTCCTGGAATTTTGAGGGGGGTGGGGGGGTGGGAAGGGGCAACCGCTAGGAGGGGGGGTTGCAAGGGGCACCCGCTAGGAGGGGGGTGGGAAGGGGCACTTGCTAGGAGGGGATGGGGTGGGCAGGAGCACCTGGTAGGAGGGGGGGTGGGAAGGGGCACCCAGTAGGATGGCGGGGTGGGAAGGGCAAACCCTAGGAGGGTGGTGGGAAGGCACCGGTGTAGGTGGGTTGTGTTTCTAGGGTGCAACCCGGTAGTTAGGTGGTTTTCGATTTGTCACCCGTTATTTCCTTTTTTGTTTCTCGGTGGCACCCCGCTCATGTCATTTTTTTTTAAGTTTCATCGCCTCTAATTATTGTATTGGGGACAGGGGGCACCTGTTCGGAATGAGGTGTTTGTGTGGGAGGTAATCTGTCACCTCAGTAAGGATGGCGTGTAGGAACAGGGCACCCGCTAGGAGGGGGGTGAGAAGGGGCAACTTGCTAGGATGACGGGATATGATGGGGTGCAGGAGCACCTGGGTCACCCTCCGGAAGGGGGGGTGGGAAGGGGCACCCAGTAGGATGGCTGGAGTTGGGAGTGTGTGTCACCCTGCTAGTAGGATGTGTGTGAATTTGTCACCCTGGCTATGTATTTTGGTTTTTTATTTTCCCCCCTTGTGATAGGGTGGGGTGGAAGGGTGTCAGCCGCGTAGGGCAAGAGGGGGGGTGGAAAGTTTCACCTTTGTATGATGGGGGGTGGTAAGGGGCACCTGGTATTTTTTGTTGGGTAATTTGTCCCCCAGTATTCTATTCTTTTTCTGACACTTCCACCCTTCTTAGTATATGTATTGTTTCCTAATTTCCCCCCACACTCTCGCCGGGGGTGTGTTCCCGTTCCCATTGCTCGGCGGGCGGGTCTTGGTTGGGTCAGGAGCACCCGGTCTGAGGGTTTGTGGGAAAGGGCACACAGTCGAGGGGCAGGGTAGGAAGAGGCAACCGCTAGTAGGGGGGGTGGTAAAAGGGGCACCCGCGAGTAGGGGGGTGGGAGGGCACCCGCTAAGTAATGTGGGGGTGGGTTCAGGGAATGGGGCACCCCGCTAGGAGGTGGTGGGGGTCCTCTGTGATTCTAAGTCCCGGCATTTGTTACTCTCGGTTTTATGTTATTGATCATCTATAATCTAGGAATAGGCAGTAAAATCCATGTCCGGGGGTTTCACCACTCCATCAATCAGACAGCGGGTCTTCCTCTTGCCCATCGTCAAATGACTGGTTTAAATTCCAGCATCAATAAAGTAAAAGGTTTTGCTGTAATACCCATCATTGCCACAAAACAATGTATGGCGCTGTGCTTGGCAAACTATAAAGAAGCCACAGTAAACTACAGTCTCTCCCAGCAGCTGATTATTGGGGCCACAAACTGATCCGTATATACACTGTATAACCTGTACTGAACATAAGTCTTCAGAGAGAAAACAATGGAAGTTTCCTTTAAGTTTATTAGGGACTTTTTACCTGGAGCTGATGTTTTAGTGATTGCCATATTCTCACTAACTGGATCCTACTGATAAATAAGAAGATCTGACAATCCATAAATATTCTCCATCTCATATTTGAATATTCCATTTTTACTAAATATTCCCAATAAGATATGAACTACTGAACTTCTCCCATCAGTCTGGATATTATCGCCAACCCGTACAATCATTCAGAGATGGATAAAGGGCGAGAGAGCAAGGGACTGATGGAGAATAATCAGCACAGAAAGATTGTACGATTACTGAGATGTAACCAGAAAATTTCATACTGATGACGCCCAAATCACTGATAGTGGAAAGTAACTACTATAATACTGCCCCCTATGTACAGGAATATAACTACTATAATACTGCCCCCTATGTACAGGAATATAACTACTATAACACTGCTCCCTATGTACAGGAATACAACTACTATAATACTGCCCCCTATGTACAAGATAGATAGATATGAGATAGATAGATAGATAGATAGATAGATAGATAGATAGATAGATAGATAGATATGAGATAGATAGATAGATGATATAAATATAGAGGATAGATACACAGATAGATAGATGATAGATAGAGAGGAGATAGATAGATAGATAGGAGATAGATAGATAGATAGATAGATAGATAGATAGATAGATAGGAGATAGATAGATAGATAGATAGATAGATAGATAGATAGATAGATAGATAGATAGGAGATAGATATGAGATAGATAGATAGGAGATAGATAGATCCATAGGAGATGGATTTATAGAAAGGTATATAAGGGGATTTATCACAAGCTTTGAATTAGTGGCAATTCCCAGAACAGAACTATAGTTTGTGCCTATTCTCCCCCCTGCTACAGTTGGGTGGGGAGGGGGGCAGTGCTGGGTCCTGCTGTGGGGCAGTGCAGGGAAGTTCTGTGGTTCGGGCGTAGTTCTATGCTCGGCAGGACCTAGTGTAGAACTGAGCCAGGGACCTCAGCCTCCTAATAGATCTGGGGGGACCCAGGAGGTGGGTTTGGGGTCATGCGCTGGCGCATGATGCTCCGGCCTGTGACACATCCTCTCCTTAGAATTCTAGGCAATTACTTGCTTTTTTCCTTTTGGCATCAGGAGTTTGATACATTCCCCATTATACTTTATACGCCGGAACATCAAGCACTGGTGCAAGAAACTATAAGTTTTTATTATACAAGAAAACATTGAAGTCAATAACTATAGTGTGAACTGTGCCTTAAACAACTCTCCGCCCAGTAATTTATCCAGTAGTCACAAGTTTTATTTACAACCCGTTGCCATACAATAATCCTCCTGTCTTGAATATGATCTTCCTTTTTTTAATTTTTTTTTCCCTTGTGGGAGGAAGATGCAAAGTAGTTCCGTGAAATATCTATCATCACTTGTCTTATTATACAGCAAGAATTTTTATTATAGTCATAACACATTCCCTGCTGGTCTGGTAACATCAAAGCGCAGGGAAGTAGGTATAAGGGAGCACAGGTAGCTGTGGGACCACCCTGCTGCTTAAAGGGGTCTTCAAATCTTCCCACAACTGACACCAGTGTTGTGTAGGGCACTTTTTAAGATTCTCAGGTACATAGTAATTATAAAGTGAGACAGGTTTTACTGGAGTTATCCTTTATTACAGGGAACAGGTCATTACAGGTCTTATTGGAGCACTGTAAATAACAGTTTTTATGCTCTGTATGACAATAATATTTATGATTTAATAGGATACTTTTCATTTCCCTATCTCTAAACATGAGGTATTCAACATGCATTGTCTAAGTGACTCCATTAATAACTACTATAACACTACCCTCTATGTACCATCAAGAAATAACTACTATAATACTGCCCCCTATGTACAAGAATATAACTACTATAATACTGCCCCCTATGTACAACTGTACATAGTTGTACATAGGAGAACTAAATTTAAAACTAAATAGAAATCCCAAGATAAATGTTCCCCATTGACTTGAATCCCTACTTGAACACTGGAGGAGATCACCTCATAGTAAAGCAACTAAATCTTGCACATTAGTCCTAATAGACAGGGGGAGATTTATCGGTAGTGTCTGAGCGCAGAACTGGTCTAGTTGGCCATAGCAGCCAATCGGAGCTCCGCTTAAATTTTTATAAACACTTGTGGGGAAATCAAAGCTGAGCCCTGATCGGTGGCTATGGGCAATTATAGCAGTTTTGCTCTGACACTTCTGATATATCTGTGTCCTCAGACTCGCTGGGGTAGCGGTGGTCTCCATAGGTGGCCGTCTATGACCACATTTCCTCATCTGGTCGCTCTGCTTGGCTGCACAGAGGAGACATTGATATTTAGCAGACTGCAGCAGCTTCATGAAGGATGTGGTTGAATAGTTTTATTATTTTATGTGATTTTGAGGCATTTCCTCATGTGGTACATCCAAAAATCCTCTGTAGTCATCATAAATTATATAGAAGTCGCCATTTTGGACCCACATTTCTCAATATACAGTACTTGTACCATGAATACATGGAGGATGCACCTCACATAAACAACAAAATATGTTTCCTGTCAGAGATTTTGTACATATGAGACTCAGTTATTGTAATCGATGTGAGATTTACTTCAGGAAAAAAGTGCTAGGCCTCATATATACATCTGACTGACAGGAAACCGGCCTTGTTCATAGTCAACCAATCAGAACTCTGATTACGCCTTCTCAGGAGAGATAAAGACATGAAAGCTGAGTTGTGATTGGTTGCTCTGGGTAGTAAGGAAGTTTCCTGTCATAGTTTGATTATCTTTGAGGCCTAGTATTTATTTTCTGACGTTAATGACAAATGAATCAGAAAACAATCACTAGGCCTCATTGATATATTAAGGCATCGTGCACATGACCAGATCCTGGTCGGAAAAAGGATGCGGGAAGTGAACACTCCTCACCCTTCCCCTCTACATGATCGTAAATGAGGAAAATTTTAATACACACTTTATTTTGCCGGGTGTCCACCCAGCTCGGTTTTGGAGCAGAGAGACACCATGGGCTCACTGTACCATAATAGGTGCTATAGACGTCTATGGGGGCAGTGGCTGAAAAATAACAGGCCTCAAATGTGCATAAGGCCTAAATCTGACATTGATACCCAAAATAACCAATCAGAACTCTGCTTTTTACCTTCCCAGAGTAGATAAAGACATGAAAGCTGAGTTCTGATTGGTTGCTACGAGTAATAAGCCAGGTTTCCTGTCAGACAGGTTGTATATATAAGGCCTAGTGATTATTTTCCGGTTGGGTAAATTATAGGAGGAAATTATACCCCGATAAGGGCCAAACATAACCCCCCAGCCACTTCCTGCTTAGAAGTGAGTGAATGTACTACATGAGTGAGTCCTCTGTATACAAGATTACACAAAGAGGAAGTCTGACATATAGCTGTACTGCGCGGCTGTATGGGGGAGGGGCCTAGAAGTGCCGCAACGGGTAGTAAGGAAAATGGCGTAATAATGGTGCAAACTGTTTCACAATGTCATTACAGCACCTAAAGGTGGGGACTGGGGGGAGGATGTTGGAGAAATTACTATTGACAATTCAGATTATAATACACACAGTGATGTCACAGTACAGGGATAATACACACGGTAATGTCACAGTACAGGGATAATACACACAGTGATGTCACAGTACAGGGATAATACACACAGTGATGTCACAGTACAGGGGGGACATGGACTGTGTTCTGGAGAAGATGGGACCCCTGGCTGAGACATATCAGAATAGGGAGCGCTTCTCACAACAGAAGCAGAGCTGTGACCCCAGACCCAAGATCCCAGATGCGCCCCGTGTTACAACACCTGTACTGAAACCCGCTAGTTTCTCCTTCCAAAAGGGACAGTCGCAGAATCAGCCTCTGCAGCAGTCACTGAGAAGGAGCATGAGGATGTTGTACAACAAGTCCCAGCAGTGACTGTGCAGCAGCAAGACAAAGCATTTTCCTCTGTGTGTCAGACTGATGCACTGTCCCAGGAGATCTGTGCTGCTGTGACCGAAACTGGGGACACTGGGGGACATTCTGATGAACCTGATGGGTTGAGGGATGGAGGGGACCCTCAGTCTGTCTGGGATATGCACCCATATGATAATAGCATAGAGGTGGATGGGGCGCAGGGGGTTGTACAGGATGATGTATGTGATTTCCCCCCTCTAACATCAAGCCCCCCAAATAAGTCAGATCCCCCTAGATCAGACCCTCCCCCTAATAGCCAGAGTGAACCTCGTCAAGAGCCTCCCAAAAACGGCTGGAGCCTCGGCGCTCCCTCCTTCACCTCCGGCGCACACTACTCCGGGCAGGCTTTTAAGAGGAGGAATGTGGTGCGCTTTAAGAACAGAGGCGCTAAGGAAGATCTCCCAGACCGGAGGTTTGTGGTGCGGGATCTCCTGTGCACCAAGATGGGGTTCACGCCAGATGACATCCTGGCGGTCATCAACCTGCCAGACAGACAGGGCTATGATGTCAGCTTTAAGCTCATGTCTAGTCTGGACAGGTTCTGGGATAAATTCCCCCGGTTCAGGGACACTGACGGCTGGAGTAAATTTACATTTGTCCCCATTTCCAGGCCAGGTACCGTAGTGGTAAATATCCTCTTCTGGAACGAGTCTGTTCCCCCTCAGGATATTTTGGTGTGGCGCCATTGTGACCTAGTGTCTGACCTCACCAAGAATAGAGACGCCGACGGTATCTGGACTGGTGGGTGGAAGGTGCTGGTAAAGTTACGCCAGTATAATAACATCACCCTGCACCTCCCCAACAGCTTCTTCATAGGGAAAGAGAAAGGTGTCTGCTTTTATCCCGGGCAACCAAGAAAGTGTTTTGGATGTGGTAAGATCGGTCACGTGGCCAAAGTATGCACAGTGATAAAGTGCAACCTGTGCGGGGAGGTCGGCCATCTCAGTGCCAACTGCGAGACAGTCAAGTGTAATCTGTGCGGTGAGATGGGCCACCCACACAAGGATTGCCCGGAGGCCTGACATAACATCGCCAGGGACTTCTCTGATGATGAGATGGTGCAGGAGGCAGACGCCTTAGAGGAGGAGGCCTTGATGTCAGGTCAAATACTAACTAGGCAGGAGGTACAGCAGGGGTCAGGTGATACTGCGCCAGAACCTCAGAGAGCAGCCCACACTCAGGAGAATATGGAGGTTGTCACTCAGGACCAGCCTCAGGCAGTCACCTCTATAGCATCTACTACCAAATATGAGGAGGCCAAAAAGAACAAAAGAAAGAAAAAAGACAAATCTTCCCGTAAGCCTGAGACAGAGTATGGTGCAGGGTCTAAGACCATGAAAAAAGCCAGTGGTGATGCCGGGGTCATGGTCCTTTCAAATAGATTTGATGTCTTATCAGAGTCAGATGGAGATTTTGAGCGTGAGTTAGAACGCATTGATAATGAGTGTGATACAGAAGACCCTCCGACAAAAAAGAAGCCCCCTTCTTCTGAAGCTGGAGACCCCTGTCAGACATGGAGACTGGTGGTAGGCAGAGGGAATCTGACTCTGACTCATGATGATGGGGATCGCTGCTCTGTTTTTCTGTTTCCTTATGATGGCTGGATTCTCTCTAAGAGTTGCTTCTAGCAATGTTAACAGCATTAAAGTAAGAAGGACTAGACACGCTGTGTATGACCACCTGAGATATCTGGACGCTGATGTCATCTTCCTGCAGGAGACCCGTCTGACCACCTTAGGGCATCTCCGTGAGGCTGAGCGTGAGTGGCGGTCTGGTCCTTCTTACTGGTCACTGACTGTGGAGCCGTATGCCGGGGTCGCCATACTATTTAACACCACAGACGTGACGGTGCACAGGCTGACGAAGGTCGCTATGGGGAGGTGCCTGGTGCTGGAAGTGACCATCCATGATAGGTGGCTCTGGCTGATCAACATCTATGGCCCACAGACAGTGACAGAGAGAATCCAGCTGTTCAATGAGGTAAAACAATATCTGTTTACCTCAATCCCTGTAGTAATGGTGGGCGACTTTAATGTTACTTTGACATCAGGTGACAGGTCCTCGGGCAGAGCAGTGGTCAGAGACTCCAAAGTCCTAAAGAGCCTCATATCACAGGCCGATTTATGTGATGTATTCACCCTGGATGGTAGGACACCTAAATACACCTACACATGTGCTGACAGGAGCAGTAGGATCCATATGGCGTTTGTGAGTCCCTCTGAGACTGTTAGTGGGATGAGTGAGAGGGTCGTCCCATATTCTGATCACCTGGCGTTATTATTTTGTATGGGAGCCTCTAACCGCACGGATATTGGTCGGGGGCTATGGAGGCTCAATTCCAGCATCCTGGATGATGTCTGTGTCCAGAATTGTGTTCACTCCCTTTTTCAGGACCAGCTCCAGAGACAAGACTTCTATGAAAACATATCTGACTGGTGGGAGAACGTCAAGGAGGAGATCAGGTCCCTCTTAAAGAGACTGTCAGTGAAGAAGGGTAAGAGTAAGTACAGCCAGTATCTCAAGCTGCGGAGAGAATTGGAGTCACTGTATTCGGCGGGAGGGGGGGACAAACAAAAGATTGACAGACTGAAATCTGAGATAAAGCAGTATCAGTACAGCCGCTACACTTCTCTTGTTGTAGAACGGGATTACGGGACTCTGGGGGTTCCAGATCCATATGAAAATTTCCGGGAACGTGTGGCAAAAAAATCGATCATAGGTCTCACTGACTCCCAGGGAGTTTTACAGGAATCTCGGGAGGGTATCCTGGGGGTGGTGAGATCCTACTATGCTGAATTATTTCAGAAGAAGGTTTTGAATAAAGAGAAAATGGCTCAATTCTTGGAGGCAACTCCAGGCCCTGACACTAAAGATTTGGACTTTTCTCCTTTGACAGCAGGAATAACAGAGGAGGAGGTTAAAGGGCCATTGATAAGTTACATCTGAAGAAGGCACCAGGTCTAGATGGGATAACAGCAGAATTTTATAAAAAGTTTAAAGACCTCTTAGCCCCGATTCTTATGGATGTGTTTACCAATTGTCTAGAGAATCACCTGATGCCTCCATCCATGAGAGTGTCCTCCCTTATTCTGCTGTCTAAAGGTAAAAAGCCTAGTGACATCAAGAACTGGAGGCCGATCGCCCTCTTAAATGTTGACAGGAAGATTTTGGCAAAAATTCTATTCTCTAGATTAGTCTGTTTGTCCCCGGCACTGTTGGCAGGCTCTCAGTACGGCACAGTGAAAGGGCAGAACATCTCTGGAGCAGTCATCTCGATAAGGGAGATGTTTGAGAGCTGTAAAGCTCTGAGGTGTGGGAGATATGTTGTAGGTCTGGACCAGGCTAAGGCCTTTGACAGGGTTGACCACGACTATCTATGGGCAACTTTGTCAAAGTACGGTATTCCGGGACAATTTATAGATTGGCTGAGAACTTTGTACAGAGAGGCGAAGAGCTTTCCTCTGATTAATGGTTGGCAGGGGGACACTTTTGAAGTAGAGGCAGGGGTACGGCAGGGCTGCCCCCTGAGTCCACTGCTGTATGTGTTTGCCATAGACTTGTTTCTGCGATCACTGCAGTGGTGTGATTTTCGGGGGGTGCTGGTCCCCCATTGCTTGCCTTTGAAGGTAGTTGCCTACGCGGATGATGTGACTGTGGTGATATCTGAACCTCGTGAGGTGGAGATGCTGTCCACAGCCATCAGAAGTTACTCAGAGGCCTCCGGGTCTCTGGTCAACCTTGAGAAGAGTCAAGCTTTCTGGACATTGGATACTGCTCCTGGCTTTGATCTGCCACAATTCGCCAAGGCCTCCACCCATATTAAAATCCTTGGGGTGAAATTTGGGAGGGAAGATAATGCCAAACTAAATTGGGA
This sequence comes from Engystomops pustulosus, assembly GCA_019512145.1. NCBI lineage: Eukaryota > Metazoa > Chordata > Amphibia > Anura > Leptodactylidae > Engystomops > Engystomops pustulosus. The sequence continues at coordinate 44,046 of WNYA01001212.1, forward strand.
AGAGAAGTTGGAAACCGGAAATGCAAAGGTTCAGCGATGGAAGAACTGGAGGCTGACCTATAGAGAAAGGGTTACTCTGCTGAAGACTTACCTGGTCCCTGTCTTCCTCTACGTCTCTGTCGTCTTTCCTTTGCCAGAATCTTTCTCCGCTAGGCTCTTTAGCCTGTTCTTCCAGCTTTTATGGGGGAACAGGTTGAACCCAGTCAAAAGAGGGATCACCTACCTGCAGAGGAGAGAGGGTGGGCTGGATATGTTAAATCCAAGGGTCTTTTTTGACTCCATGTTTCTGAAAGTTAATTTTGGATGCCTGGACTCAAATAATGGTCTCCTGTGGGTAAGTAGTGTTAGGGACTGGATATTGCCTTTTGCAGAGTCTTGGGTGCGAGGCGGCAGTCTCAAGAGGGGCCAATGGACTCCTGGCTTCCTCCCCCAGTATCTGGAGTATGGTCTCAGGTGTTTGAAAAAGGGGAGAATAAATAAGACCTATCTGGAGAGTAAGACCAGGAAGGACCTTTACACCAGTGTCTGTAGGACCTTTTATACTTTACAGCCAGCTCTGAGGGACTGCACAACGGCCACATTGCAGAAAAGTCTGAAGTTCCTCAATAGTCCTAGGCTCCCTGCAAAACTATTCGACATCGCCTGGTTATCCCTGCACAGGAAGCTTTTTGTTAGGGGCAATTTAAAGTTTTTAAGTGTCTCAGACGGTATGTGCCCCTTGGGTTGTCAGCAGGAGGAGACGATGCAGCACTTCATTACCGAGTGTCAGGGAGGGAGGCAGATATGGCAGGAGGTGTCCCGCAGGCTTAGGATACCAAGACTGCAGTCTCTGGCCTACACTGATGTAATCTATGGGGTGACACCACCGGTAGCCGGCATCGACAGGGGGACCATGTACCTCATCATCACGGTAACTAAGTACTACCACTGGCACACCAGGACCAGAGTGTCCGTCCATAATGAGTCCTTCCAGCCCATGACCGCAGTCACACAGATACTATCAGAGCTGAGGTGGATCGGATCATTAGAGTTCAGGAAAAAGAGTGAGAATGTTCAGTTATGGAGGAACATAAATCTACAGTGATGGATTATATGTCATGGAATTCTGTTTATTTCTTTTTTTTCCCTTATTACCAGTGAAGGACTTTTTAATTTGAAGTTACTCTAATTTCATTATTTTGCTGATGTGTTTGATCTCTGTTAAATAATTGTTTTATTTTTCATTCTGACAAGAATGTATTGTAAATTTTTGTTTGTTTTTACTAATAAAAATTGCCCCCTACGTACAAGAATATTTTTTCTTTTCCCCCAACACCCACTTAATCATATTAGCAATAATGTATACTATATACAGAGCCCCCCTCTGCATAATTAATTTAATATATCCTTGTTTATTACATATACAGTGCCCCCTAATGAATAATATAGAATGTCCCCTAATATTAGAGACAGTGCTGAGCCACAGAGCCATTTCCCTCCCCCCTCTCAATCTAACATTAGAGACAGCACTTCCCAATTAGAGTCAGTGCACCCTTCCCCTACATTAATCTCTTGTATTTCAGCCTCCTAAACAGTGCCCCAGCAATAAGCAGCTTGTGATAAGAAATAATGAATGTATTCACCCCCAGCCGTCCTGTGGCTCTATCATGCACAAGGGGACGTGGTGGACCACATTAAAAAAAAAAAATTAAACTCAACTCAGACTCCGCGTTCCTCCTGGCTTCTTCTCTCTTCTGCACACGGAGTAATGCTGCCAGCGCTGGGATGCTTATCGTCCTGTCACTTCCTGCTATGTCGCTGATCTAAGCAGTAATATTGAATGCCACGGCCAATACAGAAAGCCCCCCCGCCCCCGGGAATCATTCAGTAGTACACTCCCCCAGCCAATGCATGACAGGGCCCCGTTGGCACTTGAGACCGCTGCGACCATGATCGGTACGTTACTGGGGGTTCGGGTTTGCTCAACGCATAAATTTAAGTTTGATAAATTTCCTTCATATTGTGGTTGAACTGAATTTTCTTGTCACATACCATCCACATTCATGGCAAATTACAACATTTGCTACAGTTTGGCTCAAATTTAGACACCGTCGACCGCAAATTTTTTTTAATGTGGATAATCTAAAATCATTGGAAAAATGAAGGAGAATTTTTGAGATGTGAAAATGTCTGTCTTTTGGTTTACAATGTTATGGAGGAAACAGCAGTGGACTAGGGAGCTGCATGTGAGGACTAAAATTTGTGAAATTTCTATCTTGGGAGTTATTCTTTAATGAGGTTTCTGGGATTTTTACAGTAAATGGGCTGCACTGAAACTGTTCAAGAGAGGCCTGGTAGCTTATCTTGATCGCAAAAATATTGGGGGGAAATATTGGGAAAAAACATTTGTTTCATTCTTATAAGTGAGACTTGATATACTTAATTCTTTTCCCATCTTATATGCTACGATACTACGAAGTCCAAACTAACATGTAACAAATTATTGTGAGTTTATCTTTGACAAAACTAATATTTCCCTTAGAAAGCACAATGTTATCGATTCCTCTCTGAAGTTCTAACATCTTAATGACTCTCTTGCTCTGTTACACTCAGCAGACCACAATCACATATGTAGCATTTAGCAGCAAGTTTTGACTGTAGAATATGCATGGAATAAAGATAAGGATAAATGAATATAATACACAAAGTTTACATAGATTTTTTTCTGTTTTTGCTTATCTTTCAACCAGAAAACCTTATGGGGAATAATTATTATTTACTAACATAGAGAAAATGATCAGAAGCTCATTGCAAAGTTTGCTTTAATGCACCATTTAAGTCAGCACACGTATGCATATATTAAAAAATGCAGTTTGATCTAAGATTATGTAGTTAATATTTCATAAGCAATCTTGGTCTGCAGTCAAAAAAGTGTCACATTACACAGAGGTAAAATTATTACGGCCTCTATGTTGCTTTTTTGGCAGCAATCTTGGAGATGGCACAGAATATATCTTTGCTCAGTTTCCCAAATGTCATTTACAATATTAACTGCATTTAAAACATCCACAAGAATCTAATATGTAAACAGCATTTGCCTTTCTGTTTATTATGCTAATTTCAAGAAAAACTGGTTTGCGTTATAAAGCTACATGGGTAATATGACATTTTTCTGCCCCTTTGTGTACAATGTCATATGTTTATTTCTAGCATGTGTGCTAGATTGGAATGTTAAGCAACTTGAAAAGTGAGTAATGTGACTAAAATATTTCTATTAGTTTCTATATTACTTATCAGACTAGGGAACAAGGAAGTTCCAGCAACAGTGAAGATAAAATGTTAAACTTTAAGGCCCCTTCTACACTCGCAAGTGTGATGCGATGAACTCGCATGGATCGCATGGCCCAAACGCTGCAAACCAGAACTCAACTCAGCATGTCAGTTCAGTCCTGGTGTGCAGCGTTCGGGCCGTGCGATCCAAGCAGCATGAGTTGCAAGTGTGATACGAGTTCATCACATCACACTCGCGAGTGTAGAAGGGGCCTTATAAAACTTATCCAATAAAAACTTGAAAAAAGGTGATGAGCACACATCAAAAATGCCCTACCAATGCATTTTGAACAGAAAGATGTTCTAAGCCATGTCAAAGTGAAGGAATATTGAAATAGAAATGCATACAGTGAAGGACCACGTGACATTTGTTTTGGGAAAAAAGGAAACACTGAAAGGATAGAAAAACACAAGACATTATTAACAAAAGATATATATTTATGCCAGGTAATCAAACTGCCCAAGAAAAGAACCTGCCATTTACTATTAGCAAATCTGCACAATCATAAAAAATCTATTGGATCTGACACAAATGCAATTGTTTGAGAGGGCAGCGCAGCATAGATACCTCTGTTGTGACCTCTTTACGACACAGGCAGTGATGATGCCACACCACCTGTATGTAGCCAGAAAAGCCCCTGAGCTGGCAGATGAGCTAGGAGAAGCTGCAGTCAGCATTGTGGAATCTCTTGGAGGTAAGTAAATTTTATTATTTTAACCAATTCACAGGGCTATGTAACAGGTCAGTCGGAGGGGGCTGTATATTTGGGGGCTATATAAAAATTAATGATGTAAGACTGTATCCATATTTATTCATTTTGATACATTGTAATAATTTTAATACACATTCAATTATCATCAATAGCATCCTCATGATACAAACATTCATACCCTCAATAAGCTTTCTTCATTTTCCCCACATCTTCCCCACATACAGACTAATGTTATTTCATAGGATTCTATATTAAACATGCATTTAACACCTATTGTGGTTAGTTCATACACAACAGTGTCATTATATACAATTGAATTCAAAGGAATGGGACCAGCAGAACATAAAGTAAATAGTCTATGGGTCAATGCATGTGTAAATAGCTTAACCACAAGAACAAAAAAGATACATGCCATACGACCAAGACAATAAATTCTTTATTAATATCACAAAACACCACAACAGACAAGACCATAATGAAACCATAAAAATGTGAACAAAATGATCTGATACAGGAAAACCGAACATGTGAAACCACCAGCTCCCCCTATAGACAAGGGCCTTGTATAACACAGAAAAGAGTGCAAAAATGGTATCCTATAAGCCAGCGATGGTGAACCTTTTAGAGACCGAGTGCCCAAGCTACAACCAAGACCCACTTATTTATCGCAAAGTGCCCGCACAGAAATTTAATTTTTGATTTATACTCCCTTCTCTGTCATAGCTTTCATTGATACCAGCACCCTGAGGACACTAATAAAGCAGAAAATAGAAGAAATTTGGATGATCGAGATGTCCACAACTTCCCACTCCTCCAGTAGTCCCAGGTAGCACAGTCACTTTAAAATAGCTCTGTACACAGGGAAGATACTTGGAGTAATCTCTGGTGATGGCCTGGGTGCCCACAGAAAGGGCTCTGAGCAGAGGAAAATGCAATATAAGTACACTATGCAAGAAATACAAAAAAAAAAAAAAAAATATATATATATATATATATATATACATACAGGCAGTCCCCGGGTTACATACAAGATAGGGTCTGTATGTTTGTTCTTAAGTTGAATTTGCATGTAAGCCGGAGCTGTATATTTTATAATTGTTACCCCGGACAAACTTTTTTTGGTCTCTGGGACAATTGTATTTTATAAATGTTGGATTGTCATTAGAACCAGGATTAACAATAAATCTTAATTACAGACACCAGTGATAACTGTTACAGCTGATTATTGTAGCCTAGGGCTAAAGTACAGTACATTACCAACATCCAGAGGTCCGTTTTTATCTAGGGGTCGTCTGTAAGTCGGGTGTTCTTAAGTAGGGGACCGCCTGTATATATGTATACACTCACCGGCCACTTTATTAGGTACACCATGCTAGTAACGGGTTGGACCCCCTTTTGCCTTCAGAACTGCCTCAATTCTTCGTGGCATAGATTCAACAAGGTGCTGGAAGCATTCCTCAGAGATTTTGGTCCATATTGACATGATGGCATCACACAGTTGCCGCAGATTTGTCGGCTGCACATCCATGATGCGAATCTCCCGTTCCACCACATCCCAAAGATGCTCTATTGGATTGAGATCTGGTGACTGTGGAGGCCATTTGAGTACAGTGAACTCATTGTCATGTTCAAGAAACCAGTCTGAGATGATTCCAGCTTTATGACATGGCGCATTATCCTGCTGAAAGTAGCCATCAGATGTTGGGTACATTGTGGTCATAAAGGGATGGACATGGTCAGCAACAATACTCAGGTAGGCTGTGGCGTTGCAACGATGCTCAATTGGTACCAAGGGGCCCAAAGAGTGCCAAGTAAATATTCCCCACACCATGACACCACCACCACCAGCCTGAACCGTTGATACAAGGCAGGATGGATCCATGCTTTCATGTTGTTGACGCCAAATTCTGACCCTACCATCCAAATGTCGCAACAGAAATTGAGACTCATCAGACCAGGCAACGTTTTTCCAATCTTCTAATGTCCAATTTCGATGAGCTTGTGCAAATTGTAGCCTCAGTTTCCTGTTCTTAGCTGAAAGGAGTGGCACCCGGTGTGGTTTCAACGTCTCGACCTCAAAGTTCGACGTACTGTGCGTTCAGAGATGCCTACCTTGGTTGTAACGGGTGGCGATTTGAGTCACTGTTGCCTTTCTATCAGCTCGAACCAGTCTGCCCATTCTCCTCTGACCTCTGGCATCAACAAGGCATTTCCGCCCACAGAACTGCCGCTCACTGGATGTTTTTTCTTTTTCGGACCATTCTCTGTAAACCCTAGAGATGGTTGTGTGTGAAAATCCCAGTAGATCAGCAGTTTCTGAAATACTCAGACCAGCCCTTCTGGCACCAACAACCATGCCACGTTCAAAGGCACTCAAATCACCTTTCTTCCCCATACTGATGCTCGGTTTGAACTGCAGGAGATTGTCTTGACCATGTCTACATGCCTAAATGCACTGAGTTGCCTCCATGTGATTGGCTGATTAGAAATTAAGTGTTAACGAGCAGTTGGACAGGTGTACCTAATAAAGTCGCTGGTGAGTGTATATATACACACATTGCATAAATATATGAATGGGAAGTGCCACAATGCTACACCTGAGTCAACAAATGAGCTAGTATAGGCGGTCCCCTACTTAAGGACACCCAACTTACAGACAACCCATAGTTACAGACGGACCCCTCTGACCTCTGGTCTGAATGCTGAATGCTTTACTATTGTCCAACATTGCAATAATCAGCTGTAAGGTGTCTGTAATGAAGCTTTATTGATAATCCTTGGTCCCATTACAGCAAAAAATATTTAAACTCCAGTTGTTTTTTGTCTGGATCTACAATTATAAAATATACAGTTTCGACTTACATACAAATTCAACTTAAGAACAAACCTCCGGACCCTATTTTGTACGTAACCCGGGGAGTGCCTGTATTACATGTGCGACGTGTGTCCACACAAGAGGAAGCTGGGGATGAACTCCCCACGTGTATCGCCACCAAATGTGGCTTCTTCAGGGGTGCCTGCATAGTGTGATGCATCCGTTTATGAAGGATGATCCCATGTGTGCCATTAGCTTAATTGGCTCACTTTCGTCACTGAGAACTCCATGTGGTGCATGTAAGAAATGTGTCCCCGTATTCTAAATGGCGCAATTGCACAGAGTCTGTTCTATCCCTCGGCTTAAGTGTATATGGGTGCATGCGCAGTAAAGCATAGATCCCTAATACATGAGAGAGGCTTATAAGCCAATCTCATGTAGTGAAAAGCCGCATGTGAGCTAAACAAAACGCGCACGCACAGAGGAACCCATGTCCGCTGGTCACGTGAGTGTATAGAGATCGCACATCTATTTCCATAGTGAATGGTGATTCAGATGCACAAGCCCAGGACGAAGTAGCCCACGCACTCGCACAAAGGGACTAAGTTCTCTCATTAGAGTGTATATTAATCAAGCGGAATAAAAAATACATGAATAAATAAATAACAAAAATCAAAAATAACGGAATGAAAAATCAAACCAGCACCATAAACAAAATAAATATGAACCCATATGCTGAAAAACTATCCAAAAATACAACACTATATGCCATTAAATAATCTCAGTGCACTGCTGAGGTTTGTAATTACATTTGCTGCACAACCATAAAGTGCAAGCATATGTGCAAAAATGTATCAATATATGCAAGATGTACAAAAAAATAGATAAATAGACCTCCCACCTATGACAAGACATCTATATACATCTAATATTTCTACACCAAAATATAACTACTATAGTATATATAATATCATAAATAGAGTATATCTGAATCTAAAGTGCAAAGTAAGATACAGTCGGACATGGAAAAGAAGGGCATTTGTCACTGAGGTCCAAAAGAGAAAAGTCCACTTGAGAACGACTGTGATGGTTACAAGAAGGTAAAATATTGTAGATATATTATTCCATTAAACACAAAGCAACATGGTAGGATATATTCCTGGGATGTCAATATATGCACATATGAGGTAAGTGGAAGTCTAGAAGGATCTGAAAGAATCTAAAAATGAAAAAAGGTAAATATACGCAAAAACGTAATCCTTTGACAAATGTGAATAGCTGTGGAGATCACAAAAAGTGTATTGCGGGTGAAATACTCGCCTAAATAAATACATACAGGTGCTTACAGAAAAGTGTAGATGAAATATAGTACTAGACAAAGTGTTCACCTTGTGTGAGATCAAAAACAACATTGATACCTACCTGCTCCAACCTACCCTTGTTGCAGTTGTATAAAGGTGAAAAAGCTCCCAAACCCAAGTGAACCCCATAAGACAACAGTGAAGGAATGCGTCAATTCCAAAAAGAAAAGAGAAGAGGCCCATGCAGTAAAAAAATAAACCATGAAAAGTGCTGAAAATGATGCTAAAAATATTTACTGTTTATTTTATAGAAACCCTTGAAAAGTAAATCCTCATTCATCCCCCCAAGGGGCCTTGCAATCCAAGCGATAAAACCATTTAGTTCCTGTAAAAGGGCAGGTATGATGTCTCCCCCCTCAGATGATTGTTTGTATTTTCTCAAGTCCAACAACCTGAAGACCACGCGGAATGCCCCGATGTCCGTAAAAGAAAAGTTTTGCCACCATTGTTAAGGTCTTGCCTTGCCTAGAGTCTTGATCCACATTCACAATGGTGGAGATATGTTTTTGGACACGCTTCCTCAATTCTTGTGTCATTTGGCCTACATACAGCAACTGGCATGGGCATTGTAAACAGTAAACTACATTTCTGGAGTACAGTCCATGTCTTTCTTGGTTGGAGGGATTCAGAAAATTTTGACCTTGCAATATTAACGTTCCTAGCAAACGTTGGTCATGTCCCAGTGGTGTAGATGGTTTCTGAAAATGACTTTGTGTCAAAGAAGTTTTTCCCCCTCTTGGCTACCATATGTGGCTTTTCAGGAATATGGGGTATTGGTCTGCTGTCACTCTTTAGTGTCCCCCAGTTCTTCAAGAGCAGATTATTTTATTGTCTATAGGGGGAGCTGGTGGTGTCAGGATAACCAACACAGCACAGGGTGCACCAGATAAATAAAGACCATGCAACAGTATTCAATAATCTGGCACACTCTGCACATGAGTGAGGTGAACTGTGGCAGGAAAATGGGCCACAGAATCCCAGCTAGCAGATTCATCATACAGTATAAGTGACTGCTCTATGGCTTCTGAGACGGCATTGTTGTTTTGAAGTGAGGTGGAGGGCACTGCATTTTCAAAAGAGGTTAAGTATGGCAAATATAATGTGATGGACCAGTTAACCAGCGCCTTAACTTTGTATGGCCTTCTGGGGCCTACAAATACACACTGCACACACTGGCACATTCTTGCACCCAAAAAATTTGTAGCATAGACAGAACACATCGAGGCACATTTATCAAGTGTCTGAAAGTCAGAATATTTCTAGTTGCCCATGGCAACAAATCACAGCTCAGCTTTCATTTTACCAGCGCTCATGAATATTTTAAAGCAGAGCTGTGATTGGTTAACATGGGTAACTAGAAATATTCTGACTTTCAGACACTTGATAAATCTGCCCCATCCTTTCCCTGCAACACCAGCACTACCACAGCCATGCCCCTGTCCCTTCATTTTTGTTTTCTTCATTTTAAGACAGATTGGTATTTTGGAAAAAACGGATATGATTAATACGGAGTCTGCATTTTAGGAATATACGGATTCAGAAAACAGCCCTGCAATTTTGAAAAAAACATACAGTGAATACGGACTGAGCATTTTAGAAAGATTCAGATTTAGCAAACAGTATTACTTCTATTTTTGGAAAATGGATGCTGTGAATACAGACAAATTAGGGAATATACAGATTTAGCAAAAAGTACCACATATATTTTGAAAAAGACTGCTGCAATTGATATTGAGTCTGCATTTTAAGAATATACGGATTTTGAAAAAACATGCAGTGAATACGAACTGAGCATTTTAGGAACAAGATAAAAATACTCCAGCATGTCCACGGGAAGACTTTAAAAAGTTTATCTTCTTTATTTTATGTTAAAAAAGATTATTCACGGCAATCATAACATCAGGCTAGACATAGTGTGAATGCAACCCAACGCATTTCGACCTACACGGACTTATTCATGGTCATACCACTACCTTGTGCTTTGGGTATTTAAATCAAACATTCCAACTCCTACATGAAAGGTGGGTGGAGATAAATGATCACGTGATTGACCCATATTCAGGCGGAACTACCCCTAGAATGGAGTCAATGTTAACCCCTGTGCACACACCTACTATCGATATGTCATATATAAAAATACATTCATATAAAAACAATATACAAAGAAACTATATACATATGGAGATAAATAGAAATGGAACTTTGCTTAATGTTAATACATGGGCCTTATATTAGTGTAAACAATAGGAGAAAAGTTACTTTCTATCTTATATCCTCCTAGCTTACAAAATTTTAGCCTAGCTTTCAAACATTCAGCAACCTCTTTTATCCTGTTCTAAAATAGGTAGATATTTCTTAACAATATTTCTTACTATTACAATTGTTCACTCTAAGTGGTAACAAATACTGCTGGTGTCTTTTCTTTGTTATCTTCTTTTCTTTACATTTGTTATCTTTTCTCCTCTTTCCCATTCTCTTTTAGTCCAGTAATATTTGTATTAACTCTTTGTGACATGATCAATAAAGGGGTTTTACCTCCTCATCTATTTCTACTGGAGAAAATGTTTTGATCAAACACAAATTATCCTGTCCCTCAGATTATTTAATTTACATGTGTTTTTAGGTGTGTTTGTCAGATGTTTTTATCTCATACAGAAATACAGTGCAATCATATTATGAGTAACAAAAGCTTTTATTCACAGTTATAATGAGTTAATGCAGTAAGTCAATGTTTGCAGTGTTGACCCTTCTTCTTCAGGACCTCTGCAATTCTCCCTGGCAGCTCTGAATCAACTTCTGGACCAAATCCTGACTGATTGCAGTCCATTCTTGCACAATCAATGCTTGCATTTTGTCACAATCTGTTGGTTTTTGTTTGTCCACCCATCTTTTGACTGACCACAAGTTCTCAATGGGATTAAGTTCTGGGGAGTTTCCAGGCCATGGACCCCAAATCTCTATGTTTTGTTCCCTGAGCCATTTAGTTATCACCTTTGCTTTATGGCAAGGTGCTCCATCATACTGGAAAAGGCATTGTTGATCACCAAACTGCTCTTGTATGGTTGGGAGAAGTTGCTCTCTGAGGACATTCTGGTACCATTCTTTATTCATGGATGTGTTTGTAGGCAAGACTGAGAAAGAGACAATTTCCTTGGCTGAGAAGCAACCCCACACATGAATGGTTGCAGGATGCTTTACAGTTGGCATGAGACAAGACTGTTGGTATCCCTCACCTAGTCTTTTCCGAACAAGCTATTTTTCAGATGTTCCAAACAATCGGAAAGGGGATTTAGAGAAAAAGACTTTACCCCAGTCCTTGCTCCAATTCCAGATTTTTGTGGTAAAATTAGGAGCCATTATAAGCCTTGGGTCGGCTTATACTGGTGAATATATACGGTAATTCTGATTTTACATTACTATTATTATGAAATTTTCAAATGTATGTTCTTGTGTATCTGTTTTGCCATAGCCACTACCAAAGGCTAATGAATGTCAGTTCTTTTATTTTCCATTTTGTTTTATTTTTTTAATTATTTTATTTTAGTTATAATTTTTTTTTGTTCTTTATCTTCAATCCCTTAAATGATGATGTCACTCGGAAACCTATTTTAATCCAATGAATGCACACTTAAAGGGGTATTTCCACGAAGAAAAGTTTCTTATATGTACTCAGGATAACAAAATAACGCATTCTCACATGCTCAGAAACTCTCATTGACTCACTTCCTGCCTGCAAATACATTGTGAGGAGAGAGAAGCTGCAAACTACAAACTACAAGGAGATAAGTGATCCGCTGGAAGGGGGAGGCAGGCACATATCTGTAAGAACACAGATGTAGCAGGGCTGACAGCCATGCCTATGTGTAATAGGCATCTCATGCATCTCTGATCTGTCTCATCTCTCTATGTGTCAGTGTGTTGGTACAATGTCAGAAACCAGATGAAAGTGTATATACACATGTACCCTGCTAATATAAACACATTCTCACCCCACAGAACTAGATGGATCATAATGTGTCTGCTTAGAGTCCCCGTCCACACTGGAATTTTGCACTGACCAGCCTAGGGAGTGATAGGAGCTAAAAGAGCAATAACACTGAGTAGAATTGTACAGTAAGGGGTTAAAATGATCTTTATTGTATTAACATCACTAGGGGATTGAGATTTGAGAATTTTCTTTCATGGGAAAACCCCTTTAATGCTTTATAAGATTGCTTGGTTTTATATTTGTTTATGCCTGATGAAGGGCCATTTTCTGAATTGAAACGCATTGTCAAATAAATTATTATCTGCCTGAAGATTAAAATGATCACCGGAAGTCTTCTTGAGCTTTGAGTGTTCCATAGTCCGCCGTTTACGCAAATATAGCTATTGCATTACACCACCCTATTTAGTTAAGTACCACTGGCCATCTAGCATTCAACAAGGGTTTGCAGCTAAAATGATGCAACCCCTTCAAAAAACACTTGCAAAATGTGTATAGTGGTAACCCCTCCCCCAACTGTCTATGCTACCCTGTGTCCTATACACATATTTTTTATATATTCTTATATATATGCAACGTCCCCCACCGGGGCCTAACCTTTGGGGCCTGGAGTATCATAGTATATAAGGCTGGAAAAAGATGCAAGTCCATCAAGTCCAACCTTTACGAATTAAATAAATGTTTTATCCCCATAACCCGTGATATTTTTTCTCTCCAGAAAGGCATCCAGGCCCCTCTTGAACACGTACATAGAGTTTGCCATAGCATCCTCCTCTGGCAGAGAGTTCCATAGTCTCACTGCTCTTACAGTAAAGAACCTTTGTCTATGTTGATGGTAGAATCACCTCTCCTCTAGGTGTAGAGGATGCCCCCTTGTCCTGGTCACAGGCCTAGGTATAAAAAGTTCTTTGGAGAGATACTTGTACTGTCCGTTCAGGTATTTGTACATTGTAATGAGGTCTCCCCTCAGTCGTCTTTTTTCTAAACTGAGTAATCCCAAATTTTGTAATCTGTCATTGTATTCTAATCCCCCCACTCCCCTAATAATCTTGGTTGCTCTCCTCTGCACCCGTTCCAGCTCTACTATATCCTTTTTATACACTGGTGCCCAAAACTGTACACAATATTCCATGTGTGGTCTGACCAGGGATTTGTATAAGGGCAAAACTACGTCTTTATCATGAGAATCTTTTCCTCTCTTGATACATCCCATAATTCTATTTGCTTTAGTAGCTTCCGCCTGGCTCGGGTCACTAAAATTAAGTTTACCATCTACCAATACCCCCAAGTCCTTTTCAGTTTTAACAAGTAATTGATTGTTTAGAACATAATTAAACTTTTTGTTTCCATGGCCCAAGTGCATAACTTTACATTTATCTACATTAAACCTCATCAACCATTTCTCTGCCCACTCCTCAAGCTTTCACAAATCCCTCTGTAATGCTAAACTATCGACCTCAGTATTTATTACTTTACACAGCTTAGTATCTTCTGCAAATATTGAAACTTGACTGTGTAAACCCACTACAAGGTCATTAATAAAATATTAAAAAGAAGTGGCCCCAATACTGACCCCTGTGGCACTCTACTGGTAATGTCAACCCAATCTGAGAATGACGACACTCTGTTTTCTATCACCAAGCCAATAACTTACCCAAATACACAAATTTTGTCCTAGTCCCAGCAGTCTCATTTTATATACCAACCTTTAATGTAGAACGGTGCCAAATGCCATTGAAAAGTCCAGATATACAACATCCACAGCGTCCCCCAGATTCAGTCTTGAACTTACCTCCTCGTAGAAACCAATCAGATTAGTCTGACAGGACCGATCTCTCATAAACCCATGCTGACGCTGGGTTATAAGGTTATGCACAGTGAGATACTCCAGGATAGCATCTCTAACCAACCCCTCAAATATTTTCCCCACCACAGAAGTTAAACTCACAGGTCTGTAATTTCCAGGATCGCTTTTTAATCCTTTTTTGTATATTGGTACCACATTTGCTATGCACCATTCCTATGGAACATAACCAGTCTTTAAATCTTCAAATATTAAAAATAACTGTCTGTCTATCACGGTACATAGTTCATGCAGAACCCAGGGGTGTATCCATCTGGCCCTGGTGATTTAACTATCTTAGTGGTTGTGAGGCGGCGCCGTACCTCTTCCTGGGTTAAACTGTTGACATTCCAAAGAGAATTTACATTATTCCTCATTGTGTCTCCCACCAGGGGATTTTCCTGGGTAAAGACAGTTGAGAAAGCGATATTCAGTAGATTGCCCTCATCTCCTTCCACCATGACCCCCATGTTATTCCTAAGGGGGCCCACACTCTCAGTTTTTAGTTTCTTATCATTTATGTACTTGAAAAATAATTTTTTTTGCTCTCCCTGGCAATATTTCTCTGTCTCTACTATTGCGGCCTTTATCTGCTTTTTACAGGATTTATTTTTATCTTTATAATCCTGTAATGTCTCATCGCTACCTTCACGTTTTAGCACCTTAAAACCTTTTACCACCAGCGGGTGGTGTGTGCAAGAAATAAGATGAAGGAGAGGCTGTGGTACTGGTTTTCCCTGGGGCAACCCTTAGAGTCTGTTGTATGTGTCCCTGGTAGATAGATGGGGCGCCCTTGATGGTGATACAGCCGTAGCAGGGATCAGACGGAGGCAAAGATGTGCATAAAAGTAACTTACAGTTCTTTATTCGAACCAACAGCATCAACAAGCCAAACGATTCTGAACAAGTGCAGGTTACTGGAGTGATCTTGGACAGGGAACCTCAGAAGTTGGGTCACCAGCCTGGATGCAGGTGCAGGCTGGGATGGAGCTGTGCCCAATGCTGGAACCTGCAGCTTTAACCTGGATGTTTCTGTGTCACTCAGTGTAGAATTGCTGAGGCCTAGGAGGCCTGTAGCAAGAGCTTGTGCTCTGAGGTGGTGCTCCTCTTTAATGAGCTGGGCCTAAGAGAGTGTGCTCTCTGAAGTTTCTGGAACTCTCTCCAACTCCTCCCCTGACTAAGGGTTTTGTTAATCCCTGGGCAGGTGAACTCACTCTCCAATCACACGCCAGTTACAATAGTGGAACATAATTGGATGATAAACTTTAATATTAACCCTTGCCTATCCAGGCAGTATCTACCGCTGCACAATTACTTCTGTACATGTATAGTGTCCTGCAGAGGAGCTGATCAGACTCTCTACTAGGGGAACACACATATTATGGGCTTATTCGCAACAACTCCTCTGCCTTGCATTGGCAGGGGTGTTGCATATATTTCCTTGACATAGGAAATAGATGCATGAGTATGTGTATATTCTAGTTGTATACAATTTTTTAATGTACAATTTTTAAACATTTGTGATTTTATATTTTATGACATAAAATGTGTGTTTATCATGTATGGTTTTTGTTCTTTTTGAATAGGTTTGCATCTATGACTTATAAAACAGACATTACATTTTAAAGTTTATGAAACCTTTTTTTTCCATCTTTTAGTCTAACAAGTATAACATTTTACTTCTTTCCCTTACGAGGATAGTTTCTGTGAAAAATAGACACTGTGCCACTAGACAAGTGCAAACACCTCAACATGCTGAAGCACTTACATTTTAGTGCAATAATATCCCCAGTTTAGTCATGGGAATAGAGAATCATGACAGTACAGGGATGAGTGATCACTAAGTCTGTTGAAAATTCTGTGTTGTTGCCATTCCAAAGTGTACTGTGCTGAGAACAGAACTTATAAAAGAAATAATATGAGCTTGTAAGCAGGTCTAAAATGCTTGTTAAGAGTTTTGCATTTAGAAACAGCACATATGGGATTAGTAGGCATTCCATTTTCAAACAAGGGAAAAAAACTCTAAAGGTTAATAAAAGGCATAAATGATAGCAGTCCAACATGTTTGCCCTCCATTTTTTTTTTAACTTGGGATGTATTTGGCGTTTGCAGGACACAGCAACGTGTATGATTAGATAACATTTATGAAATTGAAGCAGAGCTAATGATGTAGCTTGTAGCTTACAGGGGGTAAGGGTAGAAGTGCATGACCATGACTATGGTAGGGTCCAATCTACTGTTAAAAGAAGACTAGGATAAAAAAAAGTGATTGAAGGAAACGTTAAATGAATGCTTACAGATGCCTTTTCCATTTTCACTTTTGTATGCATAAGTAATCAATACTACGTAAAAATGTCATATACTAAAATATAGTACAGTAGTACTATTTTTTCCAGCTTCCCAGTACATGGCATGGATTAAATTACGTCACTGAGAAGTAAAATTTGTTATACAGAAAAATAAGTCTTCACACCGGTCTCTACACAGAATAATTAAAGGGTTATGAATTGTTGAAGGTGGAGAGCGAAAAAATGAATGAAAACACCCTTCGTCCTTAAGGGGTTAGAGAATTTATCACAGTCTACAAACCACACCTCAATAGAAGATAAGTGTATGCCTCACTTCACAGACATAAGCTTTTTATAGATACTGGAGGCAGTAACATCAAACAATGGAAAGTCAGATTTGGTAAATGTATGGAAGGATCCAAAATTTACACATCAGTTAATTAAACAGCACTAATGACTGTTTTATACAGCAGACATGTACCGTTAACTGCTGTGGTTGTGGCAGACATCTTAATGACTCCTATGGAGACATGGAGATGTCTCAGAGACTCCCAGACCTGTCATTCAGCTTGATCTAACCTGGAGGCAAGCTGTTACAGATAATGGGGGTTATTTATCATAAGACCAGCTCCTCGGGACAGTTCTATGTCTATTTTTGGAGCTCTGCTGCCCATGAGATTCATTAAAGTGGCTTTGGCCCTTTAATAAATGTTCATATGGTCTATTTTCTGTCTGGGATTTTTTTTTCAAAAAGTCCCAAAAAAGTCTCAAAATGTATAAAGTCTCAGCACATAGACCAGCAGGGGACTGGAGTAAGTTTGAGACTTTTTATGAGACTTTTGCAAAAGTCATGAATCTGGCTTTGCACAGTGTTGCACTAGCAGTAGTTCTATGTTTAGGCCAGATTAATGAAGAGGTGTATATAGTCTTTTGAGACTTTTTAGCAGTGAAAGGTCTCAAAAACCCTCATTGTGTAAAAATAAACAAAACATGTTGGGTATACATACACTCACCGGCCACTTTATTAGGTACACCATTCTAGTAACGGGTTGGACCCCCTTTTGCCTTCAGAACTGCCTCAATTCTTCGTGGCATAGATTCAACAAGGTGCTGGAAGCATTCCTCAGAGATTTTGGTCCATATTGACATGATGGCATCACACAGTTGCCCCAGATTTGTCGGCTGCACATCCATGATGTGAATCTCACGTTCCACCACATCCCAAAGATGCTCTACTGGATTGAGATCAGGTGACTGTGGAGGCCATTTGAGTACAGTGAACTCATTGTCATGTTCAAGAAACCAGTCTGAGATGATTCCAGCTTTATGACATGGCGCATTATCCTGCTGAAAGTAGCCATCAGATGTTGGGTACCTTGTGGTCATAAAGGGATGGATATGGTCAGCAACAATACTCAGATAGGCTGTGGCGTTGCAACGATGCTCAATTGGTACCAAGGGGCCCAAAGAGTGCCAAGAAAATATTCCCCACACCATGACACCACCACCACCAGCCTGAACCGTTGATACAAGGCAGGATGGATCCATGCTTTCATGTTGTTGACACCAAATTCTGACCCTACCATCCGAATGTTGCAGCAGAAATCGAGACTTATCAGACCAGGCAACGTTTTTCCAATCTTCTACTGTCCAATTTCGCTGAGCTTGTGCAAATTGTAGCCTCAGTTTCCTGTTCTTAGCTGAAAGGAGTGGCACCCGGTGTGGTGTTCTGCTGCTGTAGCCCATCTGCCTCAAAGTTCGACGTACTGTGCGTTCAGAGATGCTCTTCTGCCTACCTTGGTTGTAATGGGTGGTGATTTGAGTCACTGTTGCCTTTCTATCAGCTCGAACCAGTCTTCCCATTCTCCTCGGACCTCTGGCATCAACAAGGCATTTCCGCCCACAGAACTGCCGCTCACTGGATGTTTTTTCTTTTTTCGGACCATTCCCTGTAAACCCTAGAGATGGTTGTGTGTGAAAATCCGAGTAGATCAGCAGTTTCTGAAATACTCAGACCAGCCCTTCTGGCACCAACAACCATGCCACATTCAAAGGCACTCAAATCAAAAAAATATAATATGTTATCTGTACGATCATACTGACTCAAATAGCAAAGGGGAGCCATCATTTGGACTGCACAGGAAAAGATCTTAACACAAAGACCATAAGAAAATGGTGCAATTGAATTCCTTTGCATTTGTTTTCCAGCTTCCCTTTACATTGAACAGAATATTAAATGGTACCACCAGGCTATACAGTTTGTCCCACAGATAGCAAGCCCGTATATGTCTATAGAAACGGGCCTAGTATGAAAGTGATTAAATATTCCCAAAAGGAGAAGATTACAGAACTCATACAGTCTGGCTAAGGCCTGTCTCTGCTTATGGAACGTTACAGTGGAGAACAATGCTAGACCTCATGTGGCTGGAGTGTGTCCTACATGATGAAGGCATTGGACCTATGGACTGGCCCGCTCGTTCCCCAGACCTGAATCCGATTGTGCACATCTGGGACATTATATCTCGCTCCATCCACCAACGTCACATTGCACCACAGACTGTCCAGAAGTCTGCTGATGCTTTAATTCAGTTCTGGGAAGAAATCCCTCAGGAGACCATCCACAGCCTCATCAGGATCATGCCAAGGGAATTGTATGGAGGATAAACATTTCAAAGGGTCCAGCCAGATTCCAAGACAACTTGAAGTTTATTTCATCAGGTTATTCTACATCCACAGTGCAATCCCAGGAAATCACCAGCCCGTTTCAAACGGTTTAACCGTTCTTAATCATGGTATACCCCACCTCACCCATGTCTGCAATTTATACACCTGGCTGATAATGCTCCACCCATATGGGGAGAGCGTGGTTATTGGTGAAATAAATCTGCATGGGTGAAGTTTAAATGTGAATAATTAAAAATACATGCCAAAATATAACCACACATGTATTACCAATACATATCAACAGTACAAACACAGGTAATATTGTGTTTCCTGCTGTGGGTTTGGGATAAGAGGAAAAACAAATATGTTCATTTTTGTTACCTTTAAGAACAAGGTCCAGAAACACTATCTTTGATAAATGGTTGTTTGATGTGAAACTTAAATTGTAATCGTTGTTGTTCAAATGCTCCATAAAGAGTGGTATGGCAGGTACATCTCCCCTCCAAACGATCAATACATTGTCTATGTACCTGCCATACCACTCTATACAATCAAAAAAAGGATTTGTATCCACAAACACCACCTGCTCTTCCCACCATGACATGGTTAGGTTCGGCAGTGAGGGAGAAAACTTGGCTCCCATGCTGACGCCCCTAACCTGTAAATAGTAATCTTTGTCAAACATAAAGAAATTATGTGTTATTAGATATATGCAGACATCTACTATAAATTCTTTTAGTTCAGGTGTATAGTTGCTGTATTTATCCAGATGAGATTGTAGTGCCCTTACTGCTATATCATGGGGTATGGATGTATAGAGTGATGTTACGTCACAACTTAACCAACTGAATCCTCCAATATGACATTTTGTAGGAATGCTAAAACGTCATTGGTGTCTTGTAAATAGCCAGGCACATGCTGTACAAGGGGTTGAAGTAGTGAATCTAGCCATCCACATAACATCTCGTTTAGGGACCCTATGCCCGATACAATGGGTCTCATTGGTGGGGGAATCAGACACTTGTGGATCTTAGGTAAGGCATGCATGATGGGGGTTACAGGATTTTTGACATTGATCTGGTATACTTGGGCTTTAGTCAGAACCCCCATTGTTAAACCCTCTTCCAATAATTTGGTTAATGTTTCCTTAAAACATTGTGTTGGATTTTGTTGAAGTTTTCTATATGTTGTGGTGTCATTCAATAACATCAATAATATCTTTCCCCATTACTACAACCATGCCTTCATTATCTGCCATTTTTATGGTTACATCATCCCAGGTGAGTAATTCATCAAGGGCATCCCTCAGGTGTGTGGAGAGATTATGGGGATTGTTGTTTTTCGTTTCTTTTAAAACTTTTAAATCTCTTTCCAAATGTTCCTGAAAGAGGTCCATGGAATCACATTGAGACTGTATAGGATAGAAATTTTATTCTTGATCCACATCAATTTTTTAAGTAGTATTACTATCCAATGCCAACAAAGTAGAAAGTGTTACTTGATCTGCAAAAGAAATGTTCTTGAAAACATTTTTCTCTTCCAATGGACAGGGCCGGTTCCAGACAAAGTGGGGCCATGGGCAAAACTAAAAGTGGGGCCCCAAAATAAAACGATTTTATGTCCAGTCAGTAAGAGGCTCCCTTTAGCATGGTAAAACAAACTGTAATATGGAAGAATTTTATAGGAGATAGATGATAGTAAGATTGATGGGCAGCATGGTGGCTCAGTGGTTAGCACTACAGCCTTGCAGTGCTAGTCAACATCTGCAAAGAGTTTGTATGTTCTCTCAGTGTTTGCGTGGGTTTCCTCCAGGTCCTCTGGTTTTCTCTCACACTCCAAAAACTTACTGGTAGGTAGATTAGATAGTGAGCCCCATGGGGACAGGAACTGTGCAGTGCTGTGCTATATAAGTAAAGGAATTATTAATTATAATTATTATGATAGAAGATAAATATATTTCAAGATGCAGAACTATAAAGTAGATGATATATACAGTTGATAGAAGATTGAGAGATAAATAGAGAAAAATCAACATATATAAATGGTCAGATTGTAGGAGATAGATAACTAGACAGTTAAATATAGACAGGAGATAGATGATAAGCTTCTTCACCCGGGAATTCAACCAAGGGGTATCAACCCTTTCACTACCAGGCATTTCTGTATATTTTGTAGCGTTATTGGCCAGAACAATTTTTACAATTTTGATGTTCAGAAATAAAGTCGAAATTACAGCAAAAAGAATTAAAGTAACCGCAGCATACCACGTATTTTCGAAAAGCAGACACTTGCCACATTTTCAAACTGAAACATTTTATAAAAAATACTTAAAATTTGACTTTGATGGCAAAAAATGTGCTCCAAACATATCCAAATGTAATAGATGGACATGTGTGGAGTTCACAAATGCTTCATATTGATATGTTCACATGAATAAATCATCATAAAATCACTAAAACTGAAATAACTAAATATCTGCTTTTAGAAATTTTAAGACAATAACAACCTGCAAAATATATAAATAAAACAGGTTAAAAAGTAAAGGCACCTGTAAAACCTATATAATTTTGAAACCAGAAAACCAGGCGATGCATTTGGCAATTAACATTTGACCACCCTCATGTATCTTTGTGACAAACACAAATAATTAACAAAAAGTTCCTTGAAAGGGCCTTGATAACGTATGTCTTTGCATAAAACTTACATCGAAGTGGAGGTTTACCCACAAATAGGGATTTAAAAATAATAACACAAATTGAGCAGATTTATATAAACCACAAATTCAAGAATTTACACTCCCAAAAATGCTAAAACAAAAACCATGACATATTTGGTAGCTATCCACAAATGTGTTTAACCTTAATGAAGCAAGGCGATATCTTTTCAGCGGGTATTTTGCGCAAAAAGACAATCTATATTGTCATACATTGAAACCGTCACCATGTGTGAAACATGGTGACAAGTCAGTGACGACAGCTGTCACCGACAGCTGATCGTCACTGACATCAGTCTAGGGACCAACCACAGCCGTCCCTGCCCCACGATCACTGGGATTGGTCAGCGAACACAGCTGACCAATTCCAGTTCAAGAGGGAGGGGAGAGATGGTTCCCGGGTCATATATTTCGTGACAGAAGTGACAGGATCAGAGCTGTGTACCAAACCTCTGTCCCCTCACTGTATCCAAAGTGCCCCCTCACATCCAAATACACCCCCAAAACCCGATCCGACCCCTCCACACCCCTGTTCCTTTATTCAGTTTGACAGCCGGAGCTGTCATTTTTTGTGTGTGATTTTTTTTCAGTGTGTGTGATTAGGGCTATTGGTTAGGGCTACTGAATATAAGTGATCAGGGATAGTGATTAGGGCTGCTGAATATATATAGTGATTAGGGTTAGTGATTAGGGTTAGGAATTAGGGCTAGTAATTAGGGCTGCTGAATATATATAGTGATTAGGGCTAGTGATTAGGGTTAGGAATTAGGGGTAGTAATTAGGGCTGCTAAATATATATAGTGATTAGGGCTAGTGATTAGGGCTAGTAATTAGGGTTGCTGAATATATATTGTAATTAGGGTTAGTGATTAGAGATAGTGGTTAGCAATTAAGGTTAGTGGATAGGGCTTCTGAATATATATAGTGATTAGGGTCAGTGATCAGGGCTAGCGTTTATGGATATAGGCAATATATACAATATATACAAAAGCAGATCTTGTACGATATTATATATACTTACACCTACACCTTCAGCGGTTTGTATCCCTTCCTGCACTGACGTTTCAGTTACTGTTTTGGTTTTGTCATTAAAAAAAACTATTATAAAATACTAAAAACTAAAAAAAATATTAAACATAGTTTCAAGTTTTATAGTTATATCAGTTTAGTACTGTAGGGGTACATTATTTCATATACTTACACCTACACAGATCTTCAGCATTTGTATCCCTTTCTACACTGACGTTTCAGTTACTGTTTTTCTGATTGTTTTTCAGATACTTCTGGATAGGAGAGGGTTAAAAACATGAATATTAGTTGATATTATTCCTTATCAAAATGTAGTAACATATAAAGTGAATATTTCCATTATCTGTGAGGTGCAGCAGCTCCTGTGTCCAGCAAATTCTCCCTGTAGCCTGATGGCTAAGAATCTGGAGGGTGGTACATTTCAGCGGGCTATATCTCTGGCTCTGTGACACATAGAACCTCACTTCTTTTTTCCTATGAAAGAAGAGAATCTCCTCTTTTATATGATTTTTTGAGAAATTCATTTGAGTTTCTAAGTGTCAGGAAAACGGAGATATTAACTGTTAAAATGCCATTGGGAGTGATTTTTATACATATGCCCACTTTGCCTACCCATAGTGCCGGCTCTGCCAATGGAGGCGCATGAGTAATGTTCTACACGTCTGCATTGAGGTTGAAAAAATGCCTTTTCATTGTTAGATCACCTATAAAATTATTAACATCACATAATGTTCTATATAGATCAAAGTCTCTGTTAGGTACAAAATTCAGTCCAAACGATAATAAATGCTCTTGATCTTTTGTTAACACATGATTGGATAAATGTTATTGGTTAATAACATCATATACCTTCAGTTGTTCTTCTGGCTCTGTAGTTTCCTTATAGGGATGCCTTTTGTGGTGTTTTCGCCCCCTCAATGTTTTTTGATTCTTTTCTATTGCTGGGTGAGAGGATTTATTAAGAGGTTTTTCCGGGGAGTCTGTTTCCTATTCTTGAGTGTATCCTTCTGAAGAATCTTGATCCGAAGATGTAAAATTCACCCTTGGTGTTGTTTCAACGAGATTCCCTCTTTTCCTCTGAGTATGTTTTAAAATGGATTTTGGTGTCTCTCTCCCTTCCCCATTCGTAGACTTGATTATTACTGTAGTCAAATTGATCCAGTTGAAATTTTGTCCTCTTAGTAGTTGAAATTCTTTCCTCTATCGTTGTTATATGTTTGTCAACTTCAGCGCATATGGAATCTGTCAGATGGTAGCTTATCTTTTATGAGTTTTATTTCTGATTGTAATTCCTGCAACTTGACATCCTCCTGCTCAATAATTAACTTCATAAGCTCTATTGAGCAATGGATAATACATCATTCCATTTCTGTACAAAAGTTTCAGAATAAACAGTAGAAGGGATCTATTTTATTCTCAGACCCCTCGGTATCATCCTCTTGTTGTTCTATCCCACCATATTATGGTCTCTGTCTCCATCAGTTTCTATAAGCCTTCTTCATTGTTAACATCAGTGTGAACGGGAGCCATAATACTTGCAGTGTCTGAAAATACCACATCTACTCTCTCCCTCTATGCGATTCATCTTGAATCATGTTATATTAACAGTCCATATGTGAGAAGAGCAGAATAAAAGCCAAATTTTACAAAAGGGAAAAAGCACTATCGTGGATATCACTTCTTAACGGCGAGGAGTGCACAGCAGCAAACTCACATGAGAAGAAATAGGAACCAGCTCACCCACAGCCTTGTTGCAAACCAGAATAGGCACCGTACCGCCTTGCTGTGAAGGCAGTCCTAGCATGATAAACATTTCAAAGGCTCCAGCCAGGTTCCAAGAGAACTTCAGGTTTATTTCATCAGGTTATTCTACATCCACAGTGCAATCCCAGGAAATCAACAACGCGTTTCAAACAGTTTAACTGTTCTTAATCATGGTATACCCCACCTCACCCGTGTCTGCAATTTATACACCTGGCTGATAATGCTCCACCCATATGGGGAGAACATGGTTATTGGTGAAATAAATCTGCAAGCATGGGTGTTTAAATGTGAATAATTATAAAATACATGCCAAAATATAACCACACATGTATTATCAATACATATCAACAGTACAAAGGATTAAAATCTAAAAGAAAAAATGAATGAAATGTTCCAATGTTCCCAGTTACCAGAGCAACAAAGGCATCGTATTCTCTGGTCACAGGATCCTGGTCTACACTTCGATTTTCCCAGTCACCAAGGCAACAAAGGCGCGGTGTTCTATGGTCACATAATCGTAGTCATGTAATAGAGGAAATATCACATGATCCGTGTTGCGACTTATGTTACTGGATAAGAAAATAAAATCATGCGCCATGATGAATGGTCCATATGACGTATCAAAAAACCTTTAGGCGTCAGTATCTGCAAGAAATCTTCACGATTTGAAGACAAACATTATTAAAAAGAATTATTGAAAAAACTGTGCCTCCGTTACTGGGATGATCCAGGAACATCGCTGGAGACCAATGTATCCTATGGTAAGTATCTAAATAAATAAAGATACTGTATACATGATCAAAATAGGGTTCAAGAAATGATAAATATATAAAGCAGCAATATACTATAGATATTATAAATAACAATTATGAAATTAACAGAGCAATATATATTGAATAGTTAGATACTGGACAATCATCTCTTTAGGCAGGCCTATAACTGCAGGAAATGTCACCTCTCCCTTTATTAATCCATCCTATGTCCTATCTCCCGTCTGATATTTGGCAAACAGCAGATATATACCAAGCTCCAGGCTTTTCAGGCTTATTCACCTTGGACCCTGTATATAAGAGGGCAGCTGATGGCTGGTTCAAGCAGCAGAATTTTTATTTATTAAATTATTTTATATTGTTCTCTTATAACGAATGGCTGGACCATTATACAACCTCTTGTGTCAACACGCTCATCCTCATAGTTTGTAAGCTCTTGTGAGCAGGGCCCTCATTCCTATTGTTCCATGTGACTATTTGTTCTGTGTAATGTAATATTATATTTGTATGTCCCCTATGATTTGTAAAGCGTTACGGAATTTGATGGCGCTAAATAAATAAAGATTATTATTATTATTATAATCAGAAACTCGATAGATGGAATCAGAGAGGATCTGAGAAAGGCATGTAGGCATACAAAAAAGTTTTTAACATAGAGAAAAAATATCATGGGAAAAATAAAATAAAACTGAGGAGCCCACAATTAAAGCGAAGATTGTACTACAGGAATCCTACGTTTCGCTACATTTATGTTGAAATATTGAATTGTAGTGATGTCATACATGCACCTGGAGGCCACACACAATACAGTTGTCTTGTTTTATGGACATTGCATCAAAGTGGGATCAGCCTGTAGTGTGTTTTTCAGGGGTGGGGGGGATTTTGTTGTAAGCACATTTAACTTTGTAAAGTACAGAACAAATTATTCAATGACAATATTTCTTTCATTCACATCTAGGATGTGTCATTTTGAACAGTGTATATTCACTACTGTGGCTGTGGCAGAGTGACAATATTGGTTACTGTGGTGGGGGTTACATCCTCTAGTACAGTTTGACGTTACTCAATATTTATTCACTGAGGTTTGTTGTGGTGCTGCATTTACGTACCAAGCTCTGGTGCATTGTTTATCTAATGAGCTTGTTCTGGTTTTGAATGTATGTACATAGTTGATTCTGGTGCTGTATTTATGTATTGCACCTACGACCCACACCTCTCCACATTCCTGCTCCCACCCCAGCTGCCCAGCGTGCGCATACCCGTCCCCTAGAGCGCGTGCCGGCATTCGCAAATTTAAAGGGCCAGTGCACCACTGTTTGGCGCTGGCCACCTCCCGGGATTCCATAAAAGTCGGCTTCTCCCAGCATCCCCCGCTGGATTTTTGCGCTATATGCAAAAGCTGTTACCCACGACCTGTGTGTTAACCCCAAACCTGTTCCTGACCTTTCTCCGCCGCTGCCAGCCCTGATCTCCTTCTCCGTCCCAGACCCTGAAACGTTGCCGCCTGCCTTGACCACCTGCCTGTCCCCGACCACGAGATTGCCTGCTGATTTTGTACCTCGACCTTTGCTGCCACCACGGACAAATCACACCTGTGGATCGACCTGGTGGCACCATGCCGCAGCAAGGCCAACCCCCTTTGCGGCAGGCTCTGGTGAAGACCGGGTGCTACTTAGACTTCGGTCCCAGATGTCGGCTAGTGTCATCGTCCGCGGTGGTCCAGGGGGTTCGCTATCCCAGAAGCCTGACAACCTGGTTCTGATATTGTATGTATAGCGATTGGCTCTGGTACTGTAAGTATGTAAGGGAGTTGGTTTTGGTCCTGTATTAATTACAAAACTTGATTTTGGTGTATTCATTACAAAGATTTGCTGATGTTTCCACGTACGTGAGCTTGGTTGTGTATAGAAGTTACAATACAATAAAGCTTTATTTATTGCTGAGGAACTTTGGTCTGGTAATGTATTTTTTTTATATGATCTTGAGTTTGGTGCTGTATTTATATATAAAACTTGGTTCTGGTTTATGTGTTCTAGTTTCTGGATCCATGTAATGAACACTAAATTTTGTATTTATAGGGTATTGAGGGGACTAGATATGTCTATGAGTGCATATAAATCTATAACTAAATAATCAATGGGGCACATTTACTAAGGGTCGGCACATGGCATTTCCGTTGGGTTTCCCGACTATTTCTGATTTGCACCGCATTTAACACGGGTTTTTTGCCTTACGTGATGAGATTTTGGTGCAATCGCGCCGACTTTTATGCAACACAAATAGTCCAACTGATTCGGACTAAGCTTGGGATTTAAAATTCAAATTGTGTCACAACACATGCACTCACATACACCGGGAAGAAGAAGGTGAACTCCGGCTGACCTCAGCAGGGAAGCGACACATGCAGGATATTGGGCGCACAATCTTAGTAAATCACACCGGACTTCATCCTCGTCGGACAACGCACCACGGGAATTGCGACAGGACTGGGTAAGTAAAAGTGCCCCAATGTCTTCTTAGCTGGAGGGATGTGAGCTTGTTATTTAGTGTATTGAAATAATTTGGTCAGTGCTATACCTTGGTCAGTAACTGATACCTAGAGACATGTTTTTGTAATAATAATGCAAAACAATATTGCTGCAAACAATTAATAATTGCACCATAACATTAGGGAAGATCATGGTGAGTTTGTTTTTAGCTCACCATGACATTCCCCAATTTCATGGAGATCGCATGGGCTCAGAAGCAGATACTGTGCGATCCATGTGACCTCCCTAGGGCCATGCAATCCGTGCAACCCCCTGTGGTTGGCAAACCCGGTGCTGGGCACAGGGGTACCAATTATCTCTGCTTATTGTCCAATGAAGGACCCCAGGGCTTCCCGGTCTTACTTCCTGCTGCGTCATGCCAGGGACTGGTATAATACCATTATAATACTGGTATGAATCTGAACATGTGAACAGATGATCACTTGTTGAAGTCTCAGAGCTTAATTAAATAAAAATTTTCTAAACAATACAAGTCTGCTACATTCCCCTATTTTGAATAGTTTGAGGAGTGCAGTTTAAAAAAAAAATGGGTTTATTTGTGGGGAGTTTTAATTAAATATAACTTTTAAAACCCTTCTAAAAATGAATTGTCCTTTAAAATAATTGAATCTGAAATTTACTTAAAAATTTGAGCTGAAACAAATTTGCATTTGTTTTACAAACAAGTACAAAACATTTCAACTCATCATGGAAAAACATTCTGAAAATACACTCAGTAAGATAAATCATTCCAAAGTTGTAACTGCATATTGTGGGACATGGCAGATTTGAAAACTTATGCTGTGTCCTAAAGGTGAAAATGAGCTGTGTCCTTAAGGGGTTAAGTCCTAAACATTATAATCTTCTGATTCAATGTTGTTGAAAAATGCACTGTGATTTCAACAATATCTTTATTGTTTCTGTTCTTCATGCTGCTTCTGAGAATTTCCCAAGCCTATGCTAATGAAACATGCTTTGGTTTCCGTAGTATGTGGTGTCCTTCGTACCTCAAGCACTGCAATTCCTGCCAGGATTACTACCCTCTCTGTCAGAAAAGCAGCAGATTTGTAGCAGTGCAATATAAGTGCCTAAGACATCACTCAATGTCCTGTGCCAGAGCACTGAGGGCAGTCCTTTTTTATTAGAGAGGACTGCTATTTTCCTGAACATGTCAGGTGGCAGAGTACAACCCTCTCCTACTGCCCCTCCCAACAATCCCTAACCCCCCATCCAGACATCCTCTATGGATTCCCATGGTTACAGCCACGTGCCCGCGGTGGTGCTGCTCATTCAGCTGGTGCTGCTGGGAGAGGACGTGTTCCATCTGTGTCTGCTACAACTTTCTCTGGAGCATGCAGATACTAAGGTGCATTGTGCGCACAGGAAATTGAGGCATTGGTCAAAAAGATGGTAGAAAGTTCCTCAACTTCCATGGTGTTATCTTTACCATGCTTCTGTCCAAAAAAAGGACAGAAAAGAAAGAAAGGAATCTCAAACAAAAGTCACAGAGCATTCACTCATTCACTCATTTTTTTTCCTTTATCCTTTATTTATCAAAAGATAATACAATTATTAAAAAGAACAATGTCACTAATGAAGAGGAAAACATCCAAGTCAATAGATACACATAGCAAAACATCTATCTGAATACTACAATATAACAAATCATTACCTCTTCCTCCACATTGCCCATGCTGGAAATAATGCCAAATTAAATAAGAAAAAATAAATAAATAAATATACACTCACCGGCCACTTTATTAGGTACACCATGCTAGTAACGGGTTGGACCACCTTTTGCCTTCAGAACATGTTGGCATCACACAGTTGCCGCAGATTTGTCGGCTGCACATCCATGATGCGAATCTCCCGTTCCACAACATCCCAAAGATGCTCTATTGGATTGAGATCTGGTGAATGTGGAGGCCATTTGAGTACAGTGCACTCATTGTCATGTTCAAGAAACCAGTCTGAGATGATTCCAGCTTTATGACATGGCGCATTATCCTGCTGAAAGTAGCCATCAGGTGTTGGGTACATTGTGGTCATAAAGGGATGGACATGGTCAGCAACAATACTCAGGTAGACTGTGGTGTTGCAACGATGCTCATTTTGTACCAAGGGTCCCAAAGAGTACCAAGAGTTCCCCACACCACCACCAGCCTGAACCGTTGATACAAGGCAGGATGGATCCATGCTTTCATGTTGTTGACGCCAAATTCTGACCCTACCATCCGAATGTTGCAGCAGAAATCAAGACTCATCAGACCAGGCAACGTTTTTCCAATCTTCTACTGTCCAATTTCCATGAGCTTGTGCAAATTGTAGCCTTAGTTTCCTGTTCTTAGCTGAAAGGAGTGGCACCCGGTGTGGTCTTCTGCTGCTGTAGCCCATCTGCCTCAAAGTTCGACGTACTGTGCATTCAGAGATGCTCTTCTGCCTACCTTGGTTGTAACGGGTGGTGATTTGGGTCACTGTTGCCTTTCTATCAGCTTGAACCAGTCTGATCATTCTCCTCTGACCTCTGGCATCAACAAGGCATTTCTGCCCACAGAACTGCTGTTCACTGGATGTTTTTTCTTTTTCGGACCATTCTCTGTAAACCCTAGAGATTGTTGTGCGTGAAAATCCCAGTAGATCAGCAGTTTCTGAAATACTCAGACCAGCCCTTCTGGCACCAACAACCATACCACGTTCAAAGGCACTCAAATCACCTTTCTTCCCCATACTGATGCTTGGTTTGAACTGCAGGAGATTGTCTTGACCATGTCTACATGACTAAATGCACTGAGTTGCCGCCATGTGATTGGCTGATTAGAAATTAAGTGTTAACGAGCAGTTGGACAGGTCTACCTAATAAAGTGTACATATATAATTAAGTAGATTGAGTGAACTATGTGACTATAATTTCCATTGCTCCCATATACCAGTCTAGTACCCCTCCTATAACATTTATCATAGGCACATTAATAAAACATAATGCTTTCTACAGTATTGCACTGTCATCCTCATAATGTTTGACTAACACAATCTAGCCAGAAAGATAAGTTTCAAAACAAGCTCATTTTTGGATCTAGGTCTGATATTTGTTTGAATTAAGCCCAATAGACCAAGAGTGACTGACAGAGGTAGGGTGCACTGGGCCTGTACCTCGATTATCTAAAAAATCTCACGCCAAAAATTCTAATTCCTTGAACAATCCCAAAGAAAGTGTAGGATGTGGGTGCCTGGTCTCTTACATCTAAAGCAATTAGAATTTTCTTTTAACCCTATCCACATTAGTTGTGGTGAAAAATAAATTCTATAAAGAATATTTCATTCTGTTCATCTGTGATTTATGTTGATGGAACATTTAACCATATTCTTATAAATATCCTTATAAATATTCTTCTGTGATCGGACCAGCCCTACTAACTTCCTTAAATCTCTCCAGGTAATGACTAGTAAGTTGGCAAATGGAGGTTTACTTAACTTCCGACTTCTAAATTGACCCGACTCCAATAGGGAGAGGATAGAGTCAAACCTCATCCCCAGAAGATCAGAAATTGACTGAAATATCCTACTTGTCTTATTTTCAACAATAAATTGAATATGAGCTGCCAAAAAATAATGGTAAATTGACGGGAGAGAAAGTCCTACTCTACACTTGTTCCTCATTAAGGTTTCCTGTTTAATACGAACCTTTTTCCTCTCTACCATCTTATGTATGTATACTCTATGCATTATTGCCATTTTAGCATTTATTTATATATGTATATGGGTGTATCCATTTCTACCTGTTAGTGTGTTATTGGCTGTACTGTACGGGACTATATTTATAGTACTGTATATTATACTAGGACCCATTACCTGGCGTGCATGTATGTACTCCTTCTGAGATGCATGTGGAGCATTAATTCCTTTTCCTCTTGCTCCTCTTTTTTTGGTTCTTATCTGTTATACTCAGAGGCTTTGTTTGGCTAATCTGGTATAGATTATTTGTTTATATCTTATTTTACCACTTTATAGAGCAATTTTTCCATTTATATGTATGTACTATAAACGTGGCATTTTCACAGATTTTATTGATATGGACCAGAGAAATATCATGGAGGTCTAAATTAGACCAAGCATTTCAGGACGAGGCTGTTGTGGCTGGCACTAGTGCCATGGCAGATATTACTTCACTTAAAGGCAAACTGAAACCCTTGTTGCATCGCAAGTTGAAATTATGGTGGAACAGAGCCTTTTTAGTACAATACCTATTGTGAGACACTGAAGGGGTTAACTGTGGATGGGCGGTATGTTTCCCCTAGGTTTTGCTATTATGCAAGGCTTTAGTGCTGAGGTTGGGTGTCCAGCACCTTGGACACAGGTGGTGGGAACAGCCCAATTAGCCTCATAAAGCCGCTCAGCAGAGTTGAGTGTGTTGTCTCTCTGGAAGGAGGCTGGAGAGCACGCAGCCTTGACCTCTGTGCCTGGAACAGCGAAAGTGTTTTTGTTAGTGGTGAGTCAAAGAACCATTGTTTAGTTAGCACCCTGACGGGTAGGATATTATTTTGTTTTTGATGCCTGAATGTGAAGGCTGTTTATTTTGTTCCTGCTGAAATAAACGCAGGCGAGACCTGTTTTGGACTGTACTTTGGTGTCACTGTCGTGAACTGCATCACAGCACCCCGCTACCACGGTCTCTACTGGGCCAAATCTCCCACACTATCCAAAGGCCTAATTCCAAGAGGCTTAAGAATTCAGGTCTATTCCTCGTTTAGGATTGAGGATGAAAACATATGCACGCAATGGTCATCTACCTGTGATGCTGCTTCTAAGAAATTTCTGGAACTTTTGATTATATTAGGCACGTAGGGTATTAATACTTTATATGGTGAGATCAATTCATTACGAGATAACCTCAAATCCTTGATCAGTACCAAGGATTTTAACTCGTTTTTACAAGAGATGTTTTCCCTATTCGAAAAGTGGGAAAAAGACATTTATGATGTCAAGATGAAGAAACTCCAGAGAGATCAAAATGATCGTTCTGCAAACCAAAAGTATAAATGGCAGAGGACGGGTCCAACTAATCGCATAAGCCGTTCCTCTCAATCTACTCGGTTGGCGATATGAGTGATGTCTCGGTTAGAATGCAGATGAGTAACAACCGACAAAAACGTAAAAGAGCTTTTGGGCCCACCCAACAATCTAGGAGGAAGATGAAGAAATATCATGATCAACATATGATCTAACACCCATTGATTTACAGGTTTTTTCTTGAAAGGACTAACATTTACTCCATCTTCTCCCT
This sequence comes from Engystomops pustulosus, assembly GCA_019512145.1. NCBI lineage: Eukaryota > Metazoa > Chordata > Amphibia > Anura > Leptodactylidae > Engystomops > Engystomops pustulosus. Next base: position 77,109 of record WNYA01001212.1, read on the forward strand.
TTAACCCATTTTTAGCAGTAAAAGATCTGCATCTTTTTGCACGTAACTTGATTTTTAAACTGATTTTTCACAATAATACGGATGATTCTACACAACCGCAAATTGCTGATACACAAGATACAGATGCTGTACAAATGCAGAACGAGGGATGTCTGATACTATGACCCAAAATTATTCTTGCCCCAGTACACATACCCCTGAACAACCCAATCTAAATTTTATACCCCCTTGTATTAGGTCTTTATCCAGTTGTTCTGTGAACATAGTTTCTCAGGAATTTATGAATGTTTCTAAGACTATTTACAATGACAATTTGTCCAAAGATGAGAGAGCCAGTCTCAGAAAATTGAAATTGCTGGATAATGTTCAAATAAAACCAGCTGATAAAGGGGGTAATGTTGTATTATCGCCCACCTCTATGTATATCAAAGAGGCACGACTCACAGTGAAATAAAAAACATTCAATCCTCTTTGCTCCTTCAGTTCACAACTGCTGAACATTCTTGAAAAATCAGTGGATGAAAGCTTTATTTCTAAATCTTTAGCTGATGCCCTTTTCAAGAAAGATCCGACCATCTCAACACTATATTTACTCCCCAAGATCCACAAAAATGAAACCGTACTGCCTGGAAGACCTTTAATTGCGGGTAGAGGTAATTTAACTGATAACATCTGCAAATATATTGATACCATATTACAGCCCATGGTCCAAAATCTGGATTCCATCTGGATTCAGAGGATTTACTTGTAACTTCTGATGTTGAATCATTTTACACTTCTATCAGACATAAGGATGGCCTATGGGATGTATTATATATTTTACAGCTATGCCACCCATGAACAGAATTTTATGATTACCATCCTTGAATTCATTCTTAGTCACAACTTCTTTACTTTTATTGGCTCCTTCTACCTGCAGCTCCAGGGAATGGCGATAGGGGCTGCCTGCGCACCCTCTTAGGCCAATTGGTTCCTGGAGCTGTTCCTTCGGATGATGCAGCAGTATGTCAGATCCCTATCTGGGTCCACTACATCAATGACATCTTCAATACTGCCCCCTATGTACAAGAATGTAACTACTATAATACTGCCCCCTATGTACAAGAATATAACTACTATAATACTGCCCCCTATGTACAGGAATATAACTACTATAATACTGCCCCCTATGTACACATGTATTATATATGACTGTATTTATTGCCAAGGACACAAGTCATCCAAACATTTTTCAAAAAAAAACATTTTATTCTAAATAAGAATTTCTCCTTGTTAGCTCCTCAATCCTCCTGGAGGTCACATGTCATTTCATCTCATCCAGTACATTTAGTGACAGGTTGATAAGATACAGTCTATATATCACGGTCATAAGGACATGAGATCTGTCAGTTCATCGATGCTTTCAGGTTGTCCAGATCCGGCCGAGCCTTGAATCTCTCCAGGTAATCGGCCTCCGTGTGCTGCAGAGAGATGACACAGGGGAATGAGAATATAAAAAATGTGTAAAAAGAAACTAATGACAATGGAAGAATATATTTTAACTCAAGTTATATATTTTTATATTAAAATATATACATTTTATTTTCCTATTCCCAATGTTTACATCAATGCCATGTCTTCACCGTGTGCTGTAGTGATATTTTTCGGATTATGTTCCTTACCTCTTTAACCAGTAGTGAGACGCCTTCAGGCTGGTTCATAGTGAACACTTCTATGATAATTGGAGCCAAGGTGGCGCTCACGCCGCTGACCTAAAGGCGAGAGGTAAATTAAAAAAATCTCCCACCATTTGGTCACCGTCCAACATTTATTTAATAAATAGGTGCTAAATATTTTCCATCCCCTCTCTACTCCCAGAGGATGCATTAAGCCAACATCCCCTGCAGTCTCTACTCCTCCTGCTCCCAAGTTATTACTGTAAGAAGGAATTTCATACTGACCTGGACAACCCTCTCATGGATGGTCAGCACGGAGTCTACAAACATCTTATTCCCCACATCCGGCAGGAGCAGCACTTCCTTAGTCTTGGTTGGTTTTGCATAGCTAAAAACAAGGCACATTACTAACAGGTATCGAAACCAAAAAATATAGGGTCAGCAGTGATGCAGCATTGATGTACAGAATAGTGAGTGCAGCTCTGGAATATAATATAGGATGTAACTTAGGATCAGTAGAGGATAAGTAATGTCATGTATGCACACAGTGACTGCACCAGCAGCAGAATAGTGATCGCAGCTCTGGAGTATAATACAGGATGTAACTCAGGATCAGTACAGGATAAGTAATGTCATGTATGTGACACCGTGGCTGCACCAACCAGCAGAAAATAGTGATGCAGCATCTGGGTTACTATACAATGTAACTCAGATCAGTACAGGATAAGTAATGTCATGTGTGTACACAGTGACTGCAACCAGCAGAATAGTGGTGCAAGCTCTGGGTATATACTAGGATGTAACTCAGGGTCCCTACAGGATAAGTAATGTCATGTATGATACACAGGACTGCAACCAGCAGCAGAATAGTGGAGTGCAGCTCTGGGGTATAATAGATGTAACTCAGGATCATACAGGACTAAGGAAATGTTCAGTATGTACAACAGTGATGCAACCCAGCCAGCAGAATAGGAGTGCAGCTGCTTGGGGTAATACAGGATGTACTCAGGACAGTACAGGATAAGTAATGTCATGTATGTACACACGTGACTGCACAGCAGCAGATAGTGAGGCAGCTCTGGGAGTATAATACAGGATGTAACTCAGATTCAGTACAGGATAAAGTAATGTCAGGTCATGATCTACTATAATACTGCCCCCTATGTACAAGAATATAACTACTATAATACTGCCGCCTATGTACAAGAATATAACTACTATAATACTGCCGCCTATGTACAAGAATATAACTACTATAATACTGCCCCCTATGTACAAGAATATAACTACTATAATACTGCCCCTAAATGTACAAGAATATAACTACTATAATACTGCCGCCTATGTACAAGAATATAACTACTATAATACTGCCCCCTATGTACAGGAATATAACTACTATAATACTGCCCTCTATGTACAGGAATATAACTACTATAATACTGCCCCCAGCTATGCAGACAGTATCACACATGATTGGATTAGATACACAGATCTTTCTTCCTTACCTGGATATGGAAATTGAAACCATGGTGATAGGTGAGTGATGTTCCCTTGAAGCGCAGTGAGTGTCCGGTGTGGATTCTCTGCAGTACGAGCGGATGTGTTCTGCACCAGACGGACATCACTTGGATAATCCGTCGCATCATGAACCCAAAAACTGCAGACGATCCAGATGCAAGAAATGGGGAGGAACATCTACCGGGACAGATATAGGGGTAAGTGACAGATTGGGGCTCATTTACTAAGAGTCCGAACACCGCACTTTCGCCGGAATTCCCGAATATTTCTGATTTGTGCCAAATAGCCCCAGGATTTTGGCGCACGCGATCGGATTGTGTCGCATGGGCTTCAGCTTTCGCGCTACAGAAATCGAGGGGAGTGGCCGTCGGACAACCCGACGGATTCGGAAAAACCGTGGCATTTAAAAAAGAATTTGTGTCGCAAGATCAAGCAATTACATGCAGCAGGAAGAAGAAGGTGAACTCCGGTCGGACCTCGGTGCAGCAGCGACACCTGGTGGATATCGGGCGCACGGACCTTAATGACTCCCGGCAGAACCCGAATCAGTGTCAGACAACGCACCGCGTGATCGCGTCTGGTCCAGGTAAGTAAATCTGCCCCATTGTGTTGTAACCTGTCATGTAGGCACTTACCGCCAGCATCCGGAATACAGGTGCGTACCTCCTGTCCCCCCCTCGCCAGGTGCACAGAGGGAGGTGCACACAGCGGAGGGTCTGTGACAATAGCCCGCACACTGCGATCAGGCTGAAATACAGAAATCAGAGATGATCGACAATAGGGATCAATCACTTCTGTGCTTCATTGCATTGTGGGAGCTGTGGAGTATAGAAGAGACAATGGGAGATTTATCTAGTGTCCGGCGTAGAAGCAGTGGGAGCACAGGGCACGAATTTGTGACTACACCACGTGCATGCCATGTGGGTATAGGGGGGCATAGAGGGTCCCGGATATCTGGAAAAGCCGTGGATATCACCTGAAAGTAACATATTGGGGGAGATTTATCCTGCACCAGCATTAGATTACCGGATACATGAAGAGTCTGCCCACAGGCATGAGGCAGGAACCCCCGCGCCCATCCACTGGCCACCGCGCCCCTCTACACCACCTCCATGCCCACAGGACGTGGTGTAGTCACTATCATTATTGCACATTCTTGCCCTGCACAAAAAATTGCAATTATTTCCCTGCTTCTATGTCAGAATCAGTGATAAATCTCCCCCATTATGTTGTAAGTGCAGCTCTGGGTGTGAGTGGAGTATAAAATGTGAAGTATAAGAAGAAATGTAAATGTTTTTGGATGGATGTCGCCAAGAAGAACTGTAACTGCATCTCTGGATGTGACTGGAGCATAAAGCAAGACTTTAGAAACGCAGCTCTGAAAGTGAATGGAGTGAAACATTTGGGACACTTACCTCATGGAGATGCCCCAGTTGGAGGCGCACAACATGGCTGCAGGTTTGTAGCATGAGAGTCCAATAATAGAGAGCACCGGTGCCAGGACCATGGGGCCACAGAACTGTAGGATGAATCCCCAGAGTCCAGAGACCCCAAAGATGACCTGCAGGAGTCCCGAGACGAGCAGAGCCCCCGACACCTGCAGACCCCAATGATGATAACAGTGACTGGACAGATGAGGACTCACATGACGTGACTTACATGGGAGACGGGACACACAGAATAAAACTACTTGACCCCTGTTTTGGGCCTTTTATGACCCTTAGGGTTATTTTTCTGCTTCTTATGCAGATGCACAGGGTCTCACCACCCAATAGTAGGGGGCATGGGACCACCCAAGCCTGGGCCCTCTCCTTCCACATTAGCAGGATGGTCAGGATAAAGTATATGTAATTTATTACTCACCTCTCTGATTGGCTGAAGGTCACATGAGCTCCCTGTGCACTGCACCGATCCAGGAGCATCTGGAAGCAGAGTGATAACAAGGGGTTAAACATTACAGCTCTTCCATATTACTCCACATATATCCTATACAGAACAGCCTCCAACTGCTGAGGGACTACAACGCCCAACATCCTGCAGCTGTATAGTATGATGATAAATAGGTGGCTGGAGGAGACTCACCCGCTGCAGTGTCTTTCACTTCGTTATATTTGTAGAGTATTATGGCCGGGATCAGCAGCTCAAAGGTAGGTGCCTGCACCAGGGGTAACCTGCATTGGGAGGGATAGAGATATTTACTAAATGAGGATCTCTTGTAGATCAGTAATTCACGTGAATGGGGCTGAGCTGAAATACCAAGAGCAGCCACTATGTCATGTGCGGCGCTGTGCTTAGTGCTTTGCTCTTCCAAATGCTGTGACCCTCTCATTGCTTCTCACTGGTCCCAGATATATCATACTCCAAGCTGAATGAACCATTGGCCAGAATTTATGTTTAATAAGGTTATTACTTCCCAGTAAACTTTTTATTGTTTCCTCAATCTCTGCTTGTTGTCATTGAAACCTGTCATACATAGACTGAAACCTGTACAGGCCTACTAATCCTCACAGCAGGAGGTTTGCTACAATTGTATCCAGTAAAGATAACCCTTCATGAGACTCCTGATATATTTCACTTCCACTGATACATTGTAGCAAATCATCAGAACAGGAGAATGATTGGTTCTGCTGAAGTTCTATACTTGGTACAATGTAATAAAAACCTCTATATTCTGATTGTGTTGCTAATGGAATAACTAAAGACTCTGGGAACCTAATCTAAAATCTGCTAGAAGCCCCAGAATACTGGTGTCAATTTAGTTGGTCCCCTCAAGATAAACCCGGTTCATCTGGTTCTGTACAGGTTTCTACGTAGCGGGCAGAGCACATATTCCGCTGCTGATCCCTGCACTAAACAGATGAAAGGCGCTCGTGTGTGACGCTCTCCAGGTGAGTGCAGTCTACTGACAAAGCTTAATGAGAGTGCAACCTTTGTGTCACAGCGGTCATCCTGACCCAGAATAGTCCTGCCATAGGTTAACATGAGGGTCACTGGGCTGCGTTATTAGGGACCCCCGGGCGATGTTACACTGCCTCATACACGTCTGTCCTCACTGACATCATTACAGAGCACAGGTCACTGTCCCTTACAACATCAGCAAACTACTTTCCAGAACTCTGTGCTGCTGCTGAAACAACATATTCCATCAAATTGTTCAACTGTGAACGTTCACTTGTCTCCATCCCTCCTGACATTGTCAACTGTGTTACTTTCTAATATTGCCCTTCTTTTGCTAGCATCATCACATGAAAGAACAGGTTACAGCTCTGCCCTAACTAGCATCATCACATGAGAGGACAGGTTACAACTCTCCCCTTACTAGTATCATCCCATGAGAGGACAGGTTACAGCTCTACCCTTAATAGCATCATCACATGAGAGGACAGGTTACAGCTCTCCCCTTACTAGTATCATCCCATGAGAGGACAGGTTACAGCTCTCCCCTTACTAGCATCATCACATGAGAGGACAGGTTACAGTGCAACCCTTACTAGCATCATCACATGAGAGGACAGGTTACAGCGCAACCCTTACTAGCATCATCCCATGAGAGGACAGGTTACAGCTCTGCCCTTACTAGCATCACATGAGAGGACAGGTTACAGCTCTTCCTTTACTAGTATCACATGAAAGGACAGGTTACAGATCTACCCTTATTAGCATCATCACATGAGAGGACAGGTTACAGCTCTGACTGCCCTCTATGTACAGGAATATAACTACTATAATACTGCCCCCTATGTACAGGAATATAACTACTATAATACTGCCCCCTATGTACACGAATATAACTACTATAATACTGCCCCCTATGTACACGAATATAACTACACATTGGTCTGGAAGGAAGTTTTGGCTCTAAACATGTCACACCCCGTACACTGACATCACGATTCCTGGGCTCTATGGTCTGTGTAGAAGGGATTGTCACAAAGTGTGAGTGATATTACTATAATACTGCCCCGTATGTACAGGAATATAAATACTATAATACTGCCCCCTATGTACAAGAATATAACTACTATAATACTGCCCCCTATGTACAGGAACATAACTACTATAATACTGCCCCCTATGTACA